>SRMA01024155.1:0-76710 GCA_007224835.1 Danionella cerebrum
GGGCTGAGGTCAAGAAGGTGCAGGAGTTTAGGTATTTGGGGTCAACAGTCCAGTGTGACGGGGAGTGTGGAAAAGAGGTGAAGAGACGAGTGCAGGCAGGTTGGAGTGGGTGGAGAAAAGTGTCAGGGGTGTTGTGTGACAGAAGAGTGTCAGCAAGAATCAAAGGAAAGGTGTACAGAACAGTAGTGAGAGCAGCTATGATGTATGGGTTAGAGACTGTAGCAATGAGGAAGAGACAAGAGGCAGAGCTGGAAGTAGCAGAGATGAGGATGTTGAGGTTCAGTTTAGGAGTGATGAGGATGGACAAGATTAGGAAGGAGCACATCAGAGGGACAGCTCAGAGAGGCCAGATTGAGATGTTTTGGACATGTGCAGAGGAGGGTTAGTGGTTATACTGGTAGAAGAGTGTTGGATGTTGATTTGCTGTGGTGACCCCTAAACTGGGAACAGCCGAAAGTAGAAGAAGAAAGTGCTTTGGTGAGAGACCATGACCTTCAATCCAATATTTAACGATTGTATCAGTCACTTCATTGTCATCTTTGGAACCAAGTGGTTGCTACAGGGGTCAGTAAGAATTTAATTAGCATGTGATTTTGCAAGCTCTCCTTCTTCGAGGGGTCTAGACATTTACATCATGTGACAGATTCCACAAATACAAATCTTTCTAACAATTTATTTGTGAATTACATCGTCAAAAAAAAGTATTTGATCACTTGCGCACCATCCAGATTTTGAGATATTTGATTTTTAAAAGTCCGGCTGCACTCTGCTCATGACTGAGGTTGTGAGCTCTCATAAAGATCCCTGTGAACCAGGCCCAAAAAAGCTTGCCAGAAAACATCTGGATGATCCAGAGGAGTCATGGGAGAAAGTCTAGTGGTCAGAACTTTTTAAACTCCATTTGCCGTGTTTAGAGGAAGAAGAATGATGAGCATCCACCTGACTTAATAATTCCCAACCCACTTTAGAAACGCTTAAGTTAAATACGGCACAAATAAACACGGTTAACAACATGATACGTCTGAAGGGGAAGAAATGAAGCATTCATGGAGGGCGAGGAGGCAGGAGTTTCAGCTGTGGAATGTGGGTCAGTGCTCATTATCAGATTCCAGATTCTGGGATTTAGAGTTTGAGCTAAAGTTTTCAAAAGAAAAGCAAAAGCGTGGCAGGCTGGGTGGGTGCCATTAGCTTTGAGTGGAAATGTCTACGCTTCCCATTCGTGATGGAACACAGACTCACGACAAATGACTTCAGAACAAGTGCAAGAAAATGATATACAAATCGAACGAGGCCCGAACTCAGAGGAAAGTGTTGGTTTGTGCTCAGAACATTCCCTTGCTGCTTTGCAAATTGGCTCTCTGTATGCAGTTATTCATTAGAGCTGTGAGTAAAAGGGCAATCACTTTCTGCGCTGTAAATCCATGAGGATAACAAGGATTTTTCCTGACACGAAAGGTAGAAAGTGATGGAAGCGTTGCTGCTCAAACGAAATCTCAGTGGAAATTGTATGAAGCTTGTGGATTAATGCACAAAACAAGCTACGCGTCCAATTAGAGAAAACTTTGCTTATTCAAATGGTCTTTATTTTCAATTAAGCATTAATGACTTTTCACCCATGTGTTTTTTTTACTTAATCCTGATTAGGCTCACAAGGCTCCGCTGGTGCTAACTTTGGGTGAAAGATGGTATTCACAGAGCCACATTCTCTTCTGCTGGTAATTTAATCTTCTATTCACCAGACCAAAAGAAACACAGGCTTTTTACCTGTGATTTGCAACATCCACAAGGATGCCACAGCGGATCCACTAGCACCGATTCCATTCGATTGTTTCTGTCTGGCTGTACCCAATGACCAATGCACGCTTAAGCTGGTTAGCCCCGCCCACATAGTAAGCATATAGACGAAAATCATAAACATTTAACAATCTTTTTATTCTTTTATTTAGGCATTTATTACTTATTCAAGCACATACACATTTTTCTTTTTATTTATTTGTGCATTTTAACACTTGCACGAATATAAATATTAATTGTTGGTACTACATATGAATTATCCCTAATCCAAAGTATATTTGTTTATCTGGAGAAACCTGCAAAACAATAAAAAACAGGCATACCATAGTTAATTGAAAGATTAAGTTTATTTAGTACAAAAACATCTTTTCCATTTCAAAAGATCGAATCAGTGCCTAGAGACTTTTCCTGATGCTCTGGTGAAACTGGCAGGACCCAAAATATCCTTGACACAGAGTTCTTGTGGTTTATTTGGTTAATAATTTCAACTATTAGCTGGATTTCTACTGTGTATGCTTAAAAGGCATTTCTCTAAAGGATTTTAAACAGATCAGGAAATCAACAGAATTTAAAATTGATTTCACACCAATTTAATCAAAAAGCATCCTTCTACCAGAGTTTGGACCTCACCACATTTGTTTTTTCAACTTTCTAAAGAAATTCTTCACCAAAGTTTTTATCACATTGTTTTTCCAATAGAAAACGTTGAAATGCTGGCGACTGGAAGCTGTTGGTTTCACAAGACGTTCAGAAAAAAACCATGGAAAACTCAAGACGGGGAAAACATCCTCTATTTTCTGTCTGGACACTGCGAGACTTTATTTGATTTAAAAGAACCCTCCAGTTGTTGATAGGAAATAGGCTGAATCTAAATATTTCCCCCGCGTCAGTGAGATGGTATCACTACACCAGACGGAGAAAATAGAGCCCTAGTCCCATTGGCCAAGAATACCATCTCCTAATTCCCTCAATGTTTTGATTCATCACAGTACAGAAGAGTCAAGTTTCAAACGAGAATATAACCACTGAAATATAAAAACCACAGTGAAGCCCATTCTGAACCAAAATGTTACTGGTCTGATCAGATTCAATGATCTATGCTAAGCTAAGCTAAAAGTGAGGCTCTGGAGAATTAATGACTAGAGTAAAGCTCTAAAGAGGAGGTGAAGAACGAGGCCATTTCCCATCAAAAGTGGAGCGTTCCCCTAATTTACAAAAAGCCATTCTATATCAGTTTAGCCGCAGACTTCAAAGATCATTTCTAAAACCTTGAACAGTGTGTTTGCAGTCGTGTTGTTCTGGCTCAAACACACATCACAGGCACTTTCATTTTCAGATTTCTCAGACACTCAAACACAATTTAAACATTTGCGAGCAACCATCACACGTAAGAACCAACAGATCAAATCTAATCAGAAATAATTTCATTTGCATTATTAAACAATTCACCCAAAATAACATATTTGTCATCCTTAATTCAAGGATCCTAAGCAGCTTCTGGTAAAGTGAGAAAAATTAACATTTTGGGTAAACTACAGCTTTATCTGGTTAGAAAGAGGCAGAAACGCTGCTCTCTGACTCCCATGCAGCTATTTGAATTATCAAAGACTCCTCCCGCTCAGAACACAGCCACGCCCACCTTGAGCTTAGCTCCAACCTCATCACAGCTTGGCTTTTCCCGGCTGCAGCTGCAGGTTTTGGAGTTTCATGGCCATTCCCATGTTTCCGGTGATCTTCAGTTTGCCCTGGAAAAACGCCTGCGTGCACAACAGGAAGAGCAATCAAACACGTGTTTCTGTCGCACGCTTCAACAAAGAGCGGTTTCATGAATAAAAAAACTGATTCAATTCAACAATAAAAGCTCAATTAAGTTTAAAACAAAAGGAACCATCGACTGTAAAAGTATGGACCATTGATGAGCGCACAAGCAACTTCCTGATGAGGATGGAACCGTCGTGGTTTCAGAGCTCCACCTCGTGTTCGGCTCACGAGCGCAGCTGTTATATATATATATACATATATATATGACTTATTTTGTAATTACAAACAAGAATTTGAGAAAAACTTTTCTAAACTTGATCATTTGCAGCATAAATGAAGATCACAGCATGATGCCAGCTGTCAATCACATGGTCACATGGGAAAACTGAGCCATCGAGAACCACCCGAAAAAAAACTTGACCCAAAAAAATCTTTTGAACTTTGATCACTGTGTAGATAACTTTAGAAAAATAATGAAAACTGTTTAAGTAAATAAGTAATCTTTGAGGAAATAATTTTTAAAGTTTCCTGTGGACTTGTTTTGGGCTGGAATTATTCTGCAGCCAGCCACATGGGGGCACTCACCATGGTTTGGCTTCACTCTGGCTGGCACAAGGCACATGGAAGGAACACACACAGCATACTTTGAAAAACATAAAGTTGGCCCGAGAGTTTGAAGAGGAGAGTTGGGAACTGGTTTTTATACCTTAATTTGTCATTTGTTCTCTGACTTCTTGGAAATCCCCTGAAAAAGTCCCTTCTTATGTCTTTTTATGGTCATCCGGCAGCAGTGTAGGCTCAGAGGAGTCATGGCCGATGGTTATCTCTCTGTGCTGGATCTCCAATGACCATCAAGTTCAGCTTTTTGTTGTAGAAATAGAGGAACATTTGCACGGGGTGGGATATGGACAAAATGTGGAACATTTAGGTAAATAGCCACAAGGTGGTGATGTAACTGCACCACCGTGCAGCTCCTTTATGAACTTTAGCCTGTTTTTAAAGAGAACAGTTTTCAAAATCAGGATTTCTTACTCCCGTGCTCCTTTATGGTAAAAAAAAGAAATATGCATCTGGTTTCTCGCTCATGAATCCTTCTAAAGCTTGAAATCCAAAGAAATAATGTCTATTGTGCCGGTCGAACTCAGCATCCCTGAAGAGAATGCGGTCTTCGTGACATTGGTTTCTGCGTCCTTGCACACAGCACTTCGGTTTCATCAAAACAAACATCTTCAGAAATAAGGATTTGACCATGAAATCTTCTATAAAATTAAGCTTTTAAAAACATTTTAGAGGACATTTTTTTAAAGAAAAGTACTAACAGTTTGAGGATTCATCTTTCCAGTCATCAGCTCCAGCAGATCCGAGTCGGCCATAGCAATGGTGCAGTCTGCCTTCTGATCTGAGAGACAAACACAGATTCTTTGTTTACTCACTGCTCTGCTGACAGACCGAGGGCCTCAAGCAATGAGTAATGCTCTGAAAAAGTGCTTTATAAACAGATTATTGTGATTATTATATTTTGAAAAGCTTTTATTTCTGGCATAATCAAGAAGATTTAGTTTTTTTTATCTGTCTGATGAGTGAGGAAGTACGGAAAGGAAGGATGGAAGAAAGAATGAAAAAGGGAGGGGGCTGGGTTTTATCTGAACGAAAAGTCAAAGTAAAAAAGTCTAAAGTAGAAAGTAAATTAACGGAAAGCAAGATGAAAAAGTAAAACAAGAAAAGAAATAAGGAATAAAACTAAATTAAAGACAAAAAGTAAATCAGAGGAAGGAAAGGAGAAAAATTAAAGGAAGGCACATCATAAAAGAAAGTCAAATTAAGAAAAGAAAGAATATAAATATATATATATATAAAGAATAAGGGGAAAAGAAAGAGTGAAATAAAGAAAGAAAAGGGTGGGAAGGGGCAAGGTTCTGTCTGTCTGTATCTAGAAAGGAAGAAAAGTTTGAGATGAAGAACTACAAGCTGTTCTGCTCTGTTATCCGCTTGTTAATTCTGACGTCATGCTGTGCTTCCGGGTCCTGGCGCTCCTATCTCCCAGTCCAAAAAGGGTCTGATATGTTTCAAAACCCTTTAAATCAGTTTTAAATCGAGCGAAACATAATGTATAGATTACTAATAATGTGCTATAACAAATGTTAGAGTCGAGGCGTCTATATAAATAACGTTTATAACGTGGAAAGTGCTGCTCTGTAGCACAACTTAGAGAAACCCTGTGACGGGTTCTCAGAAGCGTCTCTCCATCTCTCCTCACACTCGGTATTCTCTGCGCTCGTGCTTTAAAGCGTGTTTGTGTTCGTAATTCGTGAAATATCTCGAGAAAGTTAACTTTCATACGTAGTGCCGTAATGTTCGTAACATATTACGTATTTTGTTTGTGTTTTATTCTGTTTTATTATCATTTATTACATTAAAAATGTGTAGATTTAAGGATTGAAGAAACATTACTTGATTTTTCTCTGGTTTTCCTTTTTTTTCATCTACTTATTCTGTTGTTTCTGAGAGCTGTTTCACGGATTAGGCGTTTTAAATGAAAAAGATACGAACGTCACCCTGGAACGGATACCACTGTATATAAATATATGCACACACCCATCCATCTATCCATCCATCCATTCATCCATCCACCCACATCACTGACCCGTGTCGTTGTGAACGGAGCCTTTCCCATTCTTCACATCCACGACCCAGATGGCTTCACTCCCGTCTGGACCGTCCTTCACTTTGAACGCGAACACTCCGCCAATCTTCTTCACGAACTGTTCTCCATCCTGCAAACGAGCACAGAGACTCAGAGAGAGATGGAGAGACGCCGCGGAGTGAAAGAGAGAGAGAAAGCAATGGGTGCATTTATATATGGAAGGAACCAGGTCTTCTTTATAAACGATAAACACAGCCAGGGAAAGAAGGGTTTGGCCTCCAGTCCATCAGATAGATCTTTGGTGTCTGCTGAGATCAGGAGCATCATGAGGTTTCTTGCATAAAAGAGATCATCAGAACAAGACCAAAGAGATGTTCAAGGGCGCGAGGGAGAGCATTGTGGAGCCACACACCGTAGAAATGGGACAGGGCCATGCACCGTGAACATCTTGGGTGAGGACTTCATTCCCTTAGCCGGTGCACAAAAAAGTACTGAGGAGCTAGCTGCGTCCCTCCGTTTGTTTCACTGATGACATCCGAAAGAGACTAATTGCTGTGGGTACAGCGTTGGTAGGACCAGTCCATGAGTGACGTAGATCTGGAACTTGGTGATCTCAGTTTCTGGTTCTAATAAAAGCAGTCCTGAAAGTTCTTACTGTTCCATCAGCTCTCATCTGTGAAAGGATCTGGCCCGGTTCCCTTGTGTAACACGCTGGTGTGCGGCAGGTTTGGCACCTAAAAGCTGAAATGTGGGTGATTTGAAGGAGACCATCAGTGTTTGGTTCTCTGGAGAGGCTGTAAGAGTCACAGCTGGGATAAAAGCACTCCACTCAAAAACTCCGAGAAAGTGAATAAATCAGCATTTAATCAGAGGCAGAGGTGAATCGAGCAGCGCTTTGGAGAGATCACTTAAGCAAAATATTACACTGCGATCGTTTTGCTCATCGAGAGCTTGTTTAAAAGGACGACGCAGGAAAACATTGAACACCTCCAGACCTTCAACTCAAACTTTATCTAACACTATGTTATAATCATATGGATTTAAAGCAGGTCATATGCATGAAGCATCTTTTCTGTACCTCCTGCAGCTTTTTATTGATCTCCTGAAACACAGTGTGAGCTTTGAAGCCCTCCAGAGCTGAAGATGAGCTAGTCAACAGCGCCCCCACACCTCTAGATCTGGAAATGAGATGAAACAAACTCAGAAAAGGTCTTCATTTACATTCCATTTACCGTAAAAGACATGATAAAGGAGCGTTTCTCGCTTAGCCCCCCCCCCCCCCCCGCCCCACAAATCACGTGATTCAATTAATTGATTCAGCTCCCCTCCTTTTGTCGTTATACCCCACTTAGACAGTTTGGTAGTTTCTGCCAATGTTATACTTGTCCCAAAAGCTAGTTCCACAAAATAAAGTTCGCCGTGAAAGCAAACACCGGAGTACCTGACCTCCTTAAACAGCTGGGAGTCACAACACACCTTATACCAGGAACACACAACGAATGCAAAGATAGAAGCCCTCATTACCTTGTAACGTGTGGCACCCGCATTATTCCTGGATGCTCGTGAATAACAGACAGCGACAGAGAGACAAATACAGACAGACAGACAGGTGATCTTCAGGCCGCTGGACTTCGGCGCAACGGTCTCTGGAACTGCTTCCGGGTTTAGCCAGACACGAATAATCAAAAATCGCACAACAAGGAAAACCGATACTTGATTAAATGATCAAAATCAAGTAAATGCATCACAGCACGGAAGTGCAATGTTGTATTGTAGATTTGTGTTTCATAACAGGATCAAACGGAGACTTAAATTCATGGTTAAGTGACAAATAATCAACCTAAAGACCTCTCGGGTTTCAACTACTTTTCCTGATGAACGCTGCGATTTCTCCCCTGCTGGAAAACTGGGATTTCAAAAATATTGCGAAATAGTCTCATGCTTCCACCCTCTGGCCACTTTCATATTTTCATTTCAAAACAGCAATTGTCCTTCCGCAAATTAATTTGGAAACATTAGTCATTCGTTTTCACGCACATTTATATATTTAATCTACGAACTAAAATATTTGTACATTGATACATTCACCCAAGCATTTTCAAAAAAAAAAAAAAAAAAAAAATATATATATATATATATATATATATATATATATATATATAGAAAAGCACATGTAACGAAAGGATCTTCAGATTTACAGATTGTAGAGCGCCGCACGGCATTATAAACTGGTGCATGGGTAAAATTAATGTACAGATCCTGATGCACTGCGCTTTAGATTTAACTTTAATCAATTGAATGTATATGCATTCAGTATTTATCAGTTTCACAGCTCTAGTGGTGTTTTTTCATCTTGCACAATCCCAGAGCAAAAATGGGATGTTACAACTTGAATTAGTGATCTCTGCAGATCGTTTTGTATCCAGCAGAGAGCACCATGACATAAACGTTGAAGACTAAAAAAAAAAAACTAAAGAAAAAACCCAAATAAAAAAAGCCAACAACCGCACTGACTTTATTATTAGATATCCTGGCTGTGATATCGTGATGTATTCCATTAAGAAGGCAGAGACAGATTGTATCTTCATTTATTTAACACAATCAACGGTGCAAAGAGTTTTTATTCTGCCACCAACACCTACGGTACTTCCCGAGTACCCCTAACACCTAGTGGACACATCTATAAATATACTACATTCCTCCCCACTTAAATTGACACTAATAGAAATACATGATCTTAAAATGATTGATATTTAAGATGAAAGTAAATTACATGAAAATGATTTCCATAATTCCAATAGAACATGATTCAGATATGAAATATGATGTACTCTAAAGAAACGCCACAGATTAGTCTGAATGGTCAACACATGTCCCTCTAATAAGCACCACACCCTCAATCATAATATAAAGTGTTAAAAATGTGCAGGTAGTCAGCTCTTACGTCTGAAACCCCCACTAGGTGCCGTTTCCAGAGTTTTTTCTTGACCCTCATATGTCTCTTGGCAATAATCAGGTGTCATAGGAACTTCTGGAATAAATTCTGACACAGTATCGGTTTGAATGCCCTCACCCATCCTGCTTTCTCGGGTGTTCTGGTCCAGTATTTTGAGTGAGATATTTAATGGGGTTGGACTCCCACACTCCTCTTCCTTAGAATTAATTTCAGTCTCCCATAACTGGCTCTCCCGCTGGAATGGTTCTAGCTCTTTTGAGTAGCGTCTGAAAAGCTGATGCACATGCTGATGGATTATTCCCCAATGACACCACATATGAAAGCGGCCCTGTCACTTCTCGTATTACTCCCTGTAAACATTTTGGTCCTGCCCCATAGTTTCGTGTATATACAGGGTCCCCAATCTGGAAATGCCAAACTTTCACATGTTTGTCATGGAACTCCTTTTGAACTTGTTGCTGCTTTGAATGTCTTCCTTTTTTTTTTTACAAAAAAAATCTGAGCTAATTTGAATTTGATGCACTCTTCTCAATACAATTTCCAGTTCTGCAAACCATAATCTGCCCAGTAAATTAGGAGCTGATCCCGATACCACTACAACTGAGAGGTTTTTCGTCAATCCACAATGACTCACTTCCACGTCACTGATACCCAGAACCTTCACAGACTCCCCTGTATATGTTTTTAATTTTAGTGAGCTTGGTTTCAATCTTTGTGTATTTCCTGACAGTTTGCCATATTCCAGCTCGGATACCACAGTGACACTGCATCAATTTCAGATTTTACTGGTTGTTTGTTGACCATTAACTCCTGCATAAATGGAGGCACTGCTTTCTGAACCATTTGCATATATTATAAAAACCTCTTCCCCATTTTCATCCTCCTCCTCCTGTTTTTTTCAGGTTATTGGTCCTTTTTTAATGTTGTTTTCTGGTTTCCAATTTTTTACTCTTGTTCATGGATGTTTCTCTGAGTTTCATTCTACACATTTTTTTTAACATGACCTTTTTCCCACATTTGTAACACTCTCATTTCTAAATTTACAGTTGTTAGCTAAATGGCTTGCTCCTCCACATCGATAACACATCCACCCATTTCACTTGTTCTTCATTTCTGTATTTACTTTAAATATAGCATCACTCATTGACTCCCTTTTATTCTGTTCAAATCTGCCATGTCCTTATTAGCAGCTTCCATCTCTTGAGCTTTTCTCAGTGCCACTTCACAAGTCAATCCATCTTCTGCCAATAATCTTCGTTGTATGCCGTCATCATTAATGCCACACACCAATCTGTCTCTCAGCATCACTCTAAGTGCCAGTTTCAGTCACATATTCCATTATACTTTCATCTGCATTTCTATATCTTGAATTAAACTTCCACCTCTGAACAATTTCCCTTGACTTTGGGTTAAAGTGGTTTACCAGTAAACGCAGCAGCTCATCCTAACTCTTTGCACCTGGTTTCTCTGGACTCAGCAGATTCCTCATTAAGGTGGAAGTCGGTGCTCCTACACAACTCAACAAAATAGCTCGTTTCTTCTCTGCATCTTCCAAATCATTTGCAGCGAAAAAACGACTTAACATTTCACAATATTCTTCCCAAGATTGTGACTTGCAGTCAAATGGTGAAATTGCTCCAGCCATCTCTTCAATCGTAGTGACGTAGTCGTGTATTTATCTCTTACAGGTGTTTTTTTTTTATGCTGCTACCAACACCTACTTCCCGCATACCCCTGACACCTAGTGGACACATCTATAAATATTCTACACTGGCTGAACTAACCTGTAATCAACCCAAACTATCCTTCTCTGGGCCACTGTCGGCATGAAAGCGGCAGGAGTGCAGCTCATCTAGTCTTTCGAGTTCGTCTCTAGTCCTGGAACGTGCAGGTGAGAAATCTCAGCTATGTTTTATCACGTCTCAAGTCAAATCGGATCCAGAATCAACACAAGCAATTGTTCCAAGGCTTCTTTCACTTGAAGAAGACGTCCCAGAAGCAGACAGAAATATAATTTGCTCACCCTGTTTTGAGTTTAAGTCCCACCTTAGAGCGTATCTTCTTTTTCTTAGTTTTGTCATAGTGAGAGGCTAAAGAAGTTAAAGTGAGAGGCAGAATATTCATTCATTCATTTTCCAACTAGTTTATTCTCTTTCGGGGTCGCAGGGTTCTGCCGATGCCTGGCTCCAGCGCACATTGGGCGAGAGGTGGGGGGACACCCTGGACAGGTCGCCAGTCCATCGCACATTCACACCTAAGGGGATTTTAGTTTATTCAATTAACCTAACCACATGTTTTTGTTATTGTGGGGGAAACCGAAGCCTTCCATCTCTTCCATCTCAAACCCAGACTTCCATCTCTTCCAGACCAATCCTCCGTGCTACGAATCAGCAACGAATCTGAATATCACACTTGTGTTTGTGAAATATCTAATGCTTTCAAACCTTGTCCAAAGCATTGAACTCTTTCGCACTATTCAGCAGAAGAAAGATTCTTTTCTTCTCCATAATGATTAAAGAGGGTGCTCTGATTAATGATGTGGAATACCCACCTTTACTAGTTTGCTAGTTAAGCCCAATTATAATGCAATCTAATCATCACAGGTGTGCGAGATTGTTTTCTGAGATAAAAACAGCCCTGAGACACAATGTCCTCAAGGAGGGCATGAAAAAATATCAGAAAAAAATATTAAGTCTCTGTGACACAGACATGGGTTCTGCAGAATAATTTGGAACACGATTAGTCCGAATACAAGAGGCAGGACAAGGGCAGGAAGTCGGTTCTTTGAGACGGACGCAGACCAGACCAATGACATCACAAGAGCAACAGAGTTTGCTTTAAATCTCTTCAATCCGTGCCGTTTGAGAGAAAAGGCAAACACGAGATCACAGATGTATGAAATAACAAAATGTTTGCAGATATTCCACCTCACTTTTTTTTTTTTTACAATAATTCTTATATCCTGTGGTTTCCACCCAGCTCAAGCAGGAACATCACTCAGTCATCCGCTGCTAGAGGAGAAAGAAGCAGTTGATTTAAAGCCGGATCTGAGCAGGATCAGGTTTGTCCAGTTCCGGCTCTGATTGAAGGAGCTGATGTTATGAAAGGAACTCTCTGAATGTTACCTCAGCAAGACTCTGTTGACAAGAAAAACATGGATAGGCATTTGTGCGTCACAGACCAGAATGACGAACTCGAGAGCTATCACACACACAGATCTTTACCCAGAGTCCTAGACCTTTAGTTGCTCCGGGGAATTCCACATCTCTTCACTGCAAAAATGTCAATATTTCTAATGCTAACTTCAGTTCAACTCTTTACTACGCTCCGTTCAAAACTATTGTGTTGATAACAAAGTTCAGGAGAAGCCTGACAGATCATCGCCGCCCTGAGATCTTCTAATCCGCAAAGAGTTTAATCAGCAGCGCTGATGCACCCAAGCATTTGATGAGAATCACAAAAGCACCACGTATGGAGGCGGAAGCACCACATATATTGCCCAATACACCTCCTGTAAGAAACTGCATCTGTAACGCGAGGGATACGAGGAACTTACAGTTGGTCAGAAATCAAAGCTGGCAGCCGCTGTGTGTTTGATAAGACGATAAGTGAAACCGATGCAAATCTGAAACCCCTGGTAGATGCTAATCTGAAGAAACATCTGCAGCAGAAGCTCTGTGTTTGTACATACTGTGTGACAGTATTGCTGTTTTTCTGTTTGCCTCTATTAAAATGTTTTAGCATTGTATAATAGATTCGTTTACATAATTTATGATCATGATATATAGACTTTTTTTAATCACCACGTGTTTATGTGTGTGCCATGGTTCTTGTGCTGAGCAATCAAAAAAGGCAGATTTAAGTGAGCCACGCTGTTCTCTGACCTCACGCTAGGGGGAGCTGGTGATCCCAGATATTGAAACACCACAGCTGCGAACAATAGAATTAGCAAACTACTGTAAATCATCAGCCAATTTAGTTTAGCCTTGTTTTTGAAGGAGGAATATGTTTCTAAATTTTCCACATTGTACTTTCAATCGATAATTAATAAATAAATAAAGATCTGAGTTTGTAATAACGACAGAAAGGAACAGAATAGTCATAAAGAACATGTCTTTTGTTTTTTTTTGTTTGCTGTTGCCTAAGTAAAATCTTTTTATATATATTTTCCTCTACGTGTATTAAACTCTGGCGAGGCATAGATGAAATGTTTAATTTATGTACAGTCAGAGCACACATTACATCTTTGTATGTTTTTACTCTGGGGAAATAGGTGTTTGAAAATCTCATGTATATGGAAATACTAAATACATGTTTAATTTAATAGCATTGGAAGATTTGCCCAACAGCAATCATCTGAATAAAACACTTTTCTACTATTAAATCTAACAGGAAGAAGAGTATAACAAGCCTCACAGATATTTTAAGTTATTTTAATATGTTTCCAAGTCAAGAAATACATTTAACGGTTCAGCCAGAAATTAAGTGTATTTTACAGCGAACCAAAGCAGACGTCATTTTTAAATATACCCCAATTCATGCGAACATAGCTTTTCCAAAACCATTAATAAAAAGCATAAATTAGGATTATTTGATTGGGTAGCATTCATTTAAATGCTCTTAAATTGACAAATGAATAAAGCAACCAAACACAGTCCAAATCAAACAAGATCCATTTGTTGAGTCAAGGTAACTTTTGGAGAACAATGTCAAGAGTTTGGTTAAATTGATTAAATCTCAATTATGCTGTTAATAACAAAATTTAAGACTTTTCTCACATGCATCACATCTTTCAGTGTCCTTCCCTCATCAAAAACATCTCGGATGCCTCATGTTTTATTCAGAATCTTTCACGCATGTTTTGTAGTCCTTTTTTGTGAGCTGAAAACGGCTTGATGAACATAGCACCACCCACTGACCAATCAGATTCAACGCTAGCACAGCTCATCAGAACAGAAAAGTACTGATTGCTAGTTAATATTTCAACTATGGGGTATGCAGCATTAGACAATGTGTTCCTACAATAGCCTGGAGTGTCAGATGTATGTTATCAGTGTGATAACAACTTTGAAGTCTCAAGGCAGCAAACGCTTTCTTCTTCTATTTGCATTTTTCTGCTTTTTCAACAAGTAAACTCATCATTAAACAACTAATTTGGAAAAGCGTACTTCTAAATGGAACATCATGTGAAGTAAAAGAGGAAGTGTATCTTAAGAACCATGTGGACACATCCTGGAGGAGGCTTTGCCGTCTTTGAGGTTCATCTGTGGACTCACATTCCAAGTCAGACTCTGGGTCATGTGTAAAAGGCACAATTGCATCCTGCATAGACATTTTCTCTAGATTATAACGCAATGCACATTAATGCACAGTTTCTAAAGTGCCCGGTCAGTGTTTATGTTTTTGCCGACTTCTGACTGACAGGTGAGGGTTGGTCAGCAGGGGGCGTGGTAAAAGCATGACTGTACCGAAAACAGGTTTGTTTAGAGTTTAGTTTAAGTTTAAATACTGTTTCTCTGGATATTGGACCACTCATGTACAACTTATTCTTGCTGCAAACAAAACTAGCTGTGGCCAGAAACAAGTTTCTTTATGGGATCAGTCCTCAACAGGTTTCCCAAAGGATCCGATCTATTGTCATTTATCTCAAATTGGGAGTTATGGGCTACATCCCTCCGCTTGGGTGACTAACAATATGTGGAGCTCATTATTCCATCTTTGCATCTTTAAAAAGGTTAACACTTACATATAACTCGGCTGACAATGGGTTGGTTATCTTCTGGGCTGGTTGGGATCACTCCAATGCTGATAACCCAAACAGTTTGGTTATCTTTAGGCCCGGTCTAGATCACCGGATGACAAAAGGGTTTTACATATTATCTATATTGTTGAGGACCTTCCCTCCAGAGCAATTCACAAGACAGTGTGCACAAAGCACCTTGTGAGATGCAAAGCTCTGTGGCAACTCATCCTGGGCCCTGCCTGGCTTGGTTATCTGTGGGCTTGGTTTGGATCACTCCTGTTGACTCATGCAACACAGAGAGATATTTTTCACATATCTATGCTGAGGAATGTGCATCCTCCCTTCAGAGCAATATACAGGAAAGTGCGTATGGTTTTACTCAGTCAAGGATGCAAATCTGCCACTTTGGCTAAAAGCAAAACAAGACAAATAAAAACACAAATAATCTCAGCGATGTGCGCTCCTTTGAGCCTTTCTTAGTGCCCTCGATTTCCCAAGGAAATGTTTTGAAAGTGCAGAATTTAATTGTTGTTTGAGAATCCTCATTAGACATTGACTTCAGTTTATGTGAGATCGTTTCGGTAATCAATCACAGTTCCACAGTCCGAAAACACAACATTTGCAGCACATTTGCCTGATAAAACCTCCGGGTTACCACCAGAATTCCCAGTTTCTGCAGTGATTCCAGTTGACTCTCAGTGCATCTCCCACACAGAGTCAGTCTGGTTCTAGAGTGACATGCCAACATTTGGAAAATGACTTCTACCTGAGCTGGTGGAACTTGGAACTCAAGTAGGGTCCGGCCTGAGGTGGTTATCTGTGGAACTGGTTTAGTTCACTGAGTGATGTTTCTTCACTTCCAGGAAAGTGCAGCTTTTTCATCCACTTATTTTTGGGGGGGTTTCTGACTTGTTCTGTGCCCTTTAACTTTACCTTTGTTCTGTACCCCTTTGGACGAAGGTTCCAAGCCACACTAAGGAGATACTTTCTCTGATTGGAAAGAAAAGCGTCACAACATCCTGTTGATCTCTGACTGGTCAGTTGTTGAGCTCCAGAAAGAATTGTAACTGCATTCATCGTTTATGATATCTAAACAACTCTACCGTTAGTTTACTGAAAGTTAAGTTCGGTCCCATACACGGAGGTAGCAGCATAAGGATAGCACTCCTTTGATGGTCCCCATTGTTCCATGTTGTTTGTGCAGCGTTGTGATTTTTTTCTTCTTTTGGTTTTTCTAATGGTGTGCATTTCTGCTGGATTCGCTTTGATGTCACCAACTGGAACGAGAACGACTTAAACCAAGCCCACATAGAGCCACAACAGTTGGTCGGTGGAAACACGAAGGCGAACTACAGCGAATAGAGCTAGGCCATCAAGCACTCAACCATCCTTCAACAAAAGCGTTACAAATCCATGTGATCAGAAATCATAGCTCCAGTGTCAACCTTCGACATATTTGCAAAAACAACTGCAAATTTATTTGGCTGAAATTGGCAGCGATACCCGACCCTATCAGTTACCTTAGAGCATTGTGTGAAAAGATTAAATTCACATTGTTTTTCATAAACATGTACCCCATTGTATCATGAGTAAAAGACGGAAGCTACGAAGACCGTGCTCTATTGTCTCGTAACTATTTCATTAGTCTCGTAACAATCCCAGTTTCTTCAAGGCTTCCCTTCGACTTTCGCTATTTTGACCGTGAGGGGAGATCATCACACTTATTCCGTTGTGTCGCGGAACAATCTTTTGCTCATCATGACCAGCCTGGGTGGGAGCAGCGTTGTGAGGTTTGGTAGGTTCATCAGCCTGCTGCCCGATACCCAAGTCCTTTGCACTCCCTACAGAAGTAGGTCGAGCTCGACTTTTCCGTAATTGACCCGGTGAGAGCTCAACGTTTGTTTTGCTTTGTTTGTTCATCTGAGGACCCAGGTCGCTCAACGACACAGCTCCTGTACGTTCCAGCGTTGCCGACTTTATCTGGAAAGACTTTGAGGACTGAATTTTTACAGGTCCTTCCTTTGTTCTTGCATCTGACTGCTTTAGAACTTCCCGAAGCACATCCACTGGCACGGGGCTTTCAGAAAGTCTAGGTTCTTCTTGAACAACTTCTACAGGTGGTGTCACGCGGCCGAGTGTCCGTGGACCAGATTTAACTTTGAATGTTGGGGAATGAGGAGAAACTCTAGGGGCTGTTTCCACCTCTTCGTTCTTCAGTAAGCCAAGCTTCTTCAGTGCCTCGATTCTGATCTTATGGGGATCCATCTGACCTCGCTCGCTTTGTGGGAGTAATGAATGGGTTGTCCCAGTATCTTTGTGACTTTTGAGGATAATATTGGAAGGGAGTTTCTTGGGTTTGGGTGCCACAGCCGGTGGGCTTTTGGGGTCACTATACTCTTTTGGTACGGCAGGAACAAGTTCTGGTAATGGCGTTGACTGTTTTTCAGTAGAAGAATGTTGGACATCAATTATCGGGTTCAAGTGAGTTTCTTTCTTCATGGAGGCCTTCATGCGCAGACCGTTGATCTCATTATGAGACAAAGGTCCTGGTGATTTGGGCACCTCAACTGGTTTGACGGATCCAGCAGAGGCGGTTTTGGGGAGTTCAGGAATCCATTCTGGGGGCTCATCATGAACCAGTGGAGATATTGGAGAACTAGACTGAAAGTTATTCTCCAGTGGTTCATCCATGAAGTCTGAAGGTGGTGGGATAAAATCCAGAGGCACATCTGAGGAAATTGGCTCCAAAGTTTTCAAAACAACATTTCTGGAGTTGATCAAACCAGCTCTAACTGGAGGCTCAGGTATGAATGAAGGTGGCAAGTCCACCACATCACCTGAGAGCCCAATACTTGGTAGAGGAGAAGCTACCTTTGATGGAGTTTCTTCAAGACCGTTTTGCCATGGCTGCAGCTCGGAGCTTGATCTGAAACCATCAGGGGCATCAATAAGTGCTTCATCTTTGGAGGAAGGTTCAATAACTTCGAGCATTTTTCCGTTTTCAAGCAGTGGGGTTGGCACAAGGTGCTTCTGAGATGGTTTATGCTCTTTTCCGATCACTCTGTTTGGATCTTCATGGACAGATGGCTCTGAAAGACAGATTTTACAAATAAGTGTTGACCTTGGGTATTTCCACAGCATAGACTTAAAAAAGATAGACAACACATCTCCGCTCCCTGATGCCGGGGGACCAGTAGTAACAGTATTATTGAGCACATTTCTACGTTTTGGGTTATCCTTCTTTGGTTGGACTTGTAAAGCAAGCAAACTTAAATTAATCTTTAAAACAAATTGTTGCCGCAGCTACAGGAACCTTTTTTAGCGAAATGTGTGTTTTGGAGTTTTTTGAAGTGCTGAGGTGATCGAAACAGGAGACGGGCTTCACCATGATAGCAGAGCTCCACCCGGGATCTCCTGCTCCTACAGATGGAGGCATTTTCAATAACAATTTCACTACACCTTTTTTGACAAAAGTTTTTTGTCAATTCTTTTATCTTTTCAATGCTTTATTTCAGGTGCCTCATGTAAGGTGTCCACCAGTAAATAAAACGTGTTATTATTAGTAGTTCACATAAAAACTAAATTAAAAGGAAGCCTTTTAACTTTAAACGTAATAAGCAGTAACGTTTCATTTTGAAATGGGGCAGATGACAAATTATTAATTAAGACATTTAATAATATTTTTACTGGTAAATAAGGAAGCTATTGATATAAAAAATTGTTAACATTAAGATTTTAAAAAATACAAGAAAAAGAAAATAAATCACAAGCTGTAATAAATTACTGCTGATGCATGTGAAATTAATGATATGAAACATATGTAGCTGCAATTTAAGCTTAACGAAAGGCCTTATCGTCTATATTATTACATAAATCGAGCAGAACAGTTTAGATTAATGACTAGAATCTCTTTGTAAACACATCGCTTACTCGTTTAAGGCCAAACAAAGCAATACATGAGAGAACTAGCGGCGGCGAGCAACACGCTCGCGTTTTTTAACAGCACGATTAGCTTTGTCTCAGAGATGAGATCGCAGCGGTGCAGCTGTCAATCATAACTATAATGTTTCTATATGTTTCTGAGAGATGGTTCCACAGCCTTCAGGAAACCACCGATCCCATCAATGAAGCTCCTCTCGGTTTGTTTGAAGCTAGGCTGGCTCCAGAACCGATACATCTGCTCTAGATCAACTTTTCTACATGTTGTGAAATAAGTTGATAGACGTAGCACACCCTCACAGATATTGGTCCCTCTCGATTACCTCCAGGTTTCTTCTGTTGAGGAGTATTTTCTCCCGAGTCGTTAGATGGACACTCTGCCTCATCAGTCGATAAACCGCTGTCATCCTCCACTTCCAACGAGTCAATCGTCTCCTCCAGGAAAATGAGGCAGGCTCGCTCCTCGGCAGAAAGGTGCTCCAGATTGTCCTCACTCTACATCACAGGAAAAACAAAGTGTGACATTAAAATGCTTTTATTTTAAACTGAAATTCTTCAAATGAGAAGGAAGATATTGCACTGAAAACGATCCATTCATAAATGTAATACATCAGAACAACAACAAACATGTTCTTGTGTGAGGGAATAACGATTTAAACCCTTCACTAAACATTACTCCGTGGTTGACGGTATAAGCCCTTCATATGGCACTTCATCCATGGACTCTTTGTTGTGGTGTCATTTCACGAGAGAAATCCGTGTTTTTAACCTTGGCTCCAGTGATTCTAATGTGTTGAATATTGTATGCTGTACATTTTAATCTGTTTGGATCATTTAAAAAAGGATGGATTTGTAATCCTTGTAGGTTTAATTTAAAAGAAGGCTTCTATAAAGGTTAGCAAACACCATCAGGGAAGATTACAGAGTTCGTAATTAATAATTTAATAAAAACTCCCAGAATGAACTAATGTGGTCAGTCGATGTGGAACATCTATTTCCACGATGCATGAAAGCAGCTGGTCTGGAGGCGGATGACGGTTTGCAGCAGGCGTGCGCTTCACACTCACGCAGCTAGAGTTGATGCTGAGCACACTATCGCAGCTTCCAGCGCTGTCCATCCCAGACCCGGATCCGATGGCAGTGCCCCCTGGCCAGGAGTCACTTTTGGGCATTGCACATTGGAGGATTCGAAAACTGCTTCTGTGCAGCGACTGATCTGAAAAACATAACAAATCAAACGTAACCGGTTTCATCTGCTGGAAACAGCAAATATAATGCTTTGTTTTATCTTTTCCCTTTGATATCATCAAGATAAGATTTGAAAGAGAACACGGACGAGTGAGTTTTGGCACATTTGTAATTCCATACGCCCCGTATCAACAGAAAAACACACAATAGTTTGCATTTATTACACAAGAGAAAAATTACATGCTCCTCAGTATTCAGACCTTTGCTGTGAGGCTCGTATATTTAAGGTGCTTGCGTTTCTTCTGATCGTTCTGGATATGGTTCTACAGCTTGGGAAAGCCACACGCCGGTTTCAGCTCACAACGCTCAGAGCAGATGGAATGGGATCACGAGGAACTTCTGAAGAGCTCAGAGACAGAATTGTGGAGAGGCTCTTGGTGAAAGAGGTCAAGAAGAACCCAAAGATCACTGTGCTGACCTCCAGAGATGCAATCGGGAGAAAGTTGTAGAAAGTCCACTCCAACCCTCCACAAGGCGGGGCTTTATGAGAGAATTCAAATAGAAAGACACATGAAAGCCTGCTGTGACATCTGAAGGTCTCCAAGATGGCGAGAAATATATTTTTTCTGGTCTGATGAGACCAAGCAGGATCCCAGTGGTGAAGCAGGGTTATGGCAGCATCATGTTGTGGGGGTGATATTCAGCTGCAGGGACAGGATGACTGGTCGCAACCGAGGGAAAGATGAATGCAGCCAATAACAGGGATCTCCTGGATGAAAACCTTCTCCAGAGGGCCCAGGAGCTCAGACTGGGCTGAAGGTTTACCTTCCAAAAAGACAATGACCCTAAACACACAGCTGTTCTTGAACCGTTCCACCAGAACCCAGCTGAGCATCTCTGGATAGAGCCAAGAATGGCCATCCACCAACCTTCACCATCAACCTGACAGAACTGGAGAAGATCCGCTGGAGGAACGGCAGAGGATCCCAAATCCAGGCGTGAAGAACTCCACCAAACACTCAGTGCTGCTTTCGATCAGAAGCTGCTTCTACTAAATACTGAGCAAAGATCTGAAATCTGAGGTCCGTGTGAACAATTCTGTGTTTTTCTGTCAGCGGGTGAGGTGTGTACATTAATGAGGAAACAAATAACTTAATCGATGTCTGCAATTTAATTCAGAATACGGAACATTTCTCTCTACGTGAAGCAAAACAAATTTAAACTAAATACAGATTTAGAGAAACCTGGCCTGGAAACGATGGAGCTGCTGGAATCAGATCCTCAGCATTCATATCCTGCTTCAGATCACTGCTCCAATAAAAGCCAAGTAACACAAAGATCCACAAACAGATCTCAACTCAAGCTGCTGTTTCCTCTCGATTACGTCACTTTCGAGCCGTTCAAACACATAGTTTTGAATCATAATCTGCCAATCAATCAGCTGATGGATAGACATTCGTGACAAAGCAGTGAGCACATCGAGCGCAGCGCTCCGTGAAAGAATAAGAGCAGACACACCCTTTCACATGAGCAAATTAAAAGCACATTAATGAAACAACACCGAGCCTACGCCCAGAGAACACAATGTGAGCTCATCACAGACGGCCTTTGTGTGGCTTTCCCTCACAGACTGTTTCAGCTGCTCAACTCACGCTCTGGATCAAAAGAAGAAGCATTTCGAGTTTTTGCTGCAGACTTCAGGCAGAAACAAAACAATTCTTAAGTATGTTTGATTTATATGAAAATATGCTAATGTTCTCTATTTGAACTTTATGTACACAGGGGTATGCAAAAGTGTGTGCACCCCTGTAAGAGTTCATGATTTTCTTTATGAATCTTTGGTCGTCTGGATGACAGTGAAATATATAATATAAGGGATAAACGCTGTGATGTTGGAGGAGTGAAATAAAGTTCGTAGGGTTTATGGAAAGTGTGCATAAATGTTTATGCAAAAGAAAATTAAACGCAATAATTTGTGACTCCGCCTTTTGCAGAAATAACAGCCTCTTCCAGTTAGAGTCTGGATTCTGGCAGAAGGTGTTTCGGATCGCTCTTCTCTACAAACATCTCCAGATCGGTCAGGTTTGATGGTTTCCGAGCATGAACAGCACGCTTTCAATCACACCACAAAAGTTCAGTAATATTCAGGTCCGGGGGCTGAGATGATCATTCCAGAACGTTCTACCTGTTCCTCTGCTTGAGTGCCTGAAGGAGATTTGGAGCCGTGTTTAGTGCCATTGTCCTGCTGAAAATCCAGCCACGGCGCAACTGATTCCTTCGCATTGTTCTCTAGAATCTTCTGATATTGAGTGGAATCATGTGACCCTCAACTTTAATAAGATTCCCAGTCCCTGCACTGAACACAGCCCCCCACAGCATGATGGAACCACCACCAGATTTTACTGCAGGGAGTAAGTGTTTTTCTTGGAACGCTGTGTTGTTTTTCCACTGTGCCCTTGTTTTCCCCAAATGTGCTTCTGCAGACCTCAAGCGACAGCGTTTGTGTCGTGTGCAGAGAAAAGGTTTTCTCGCATCGCTCGTCCATGCAGCCTCTCCTGGTGTGAAGAGCTCTGAATAGGTGAACGCTGCACAGTGGCGCCATCTGCAGCAAGGTCTCCAGAGCTGGTCTGTGGGTTGTCCGTGACTGTTCTCACTGTTCTTATCTGAGATTTCTCTTACTCTGCCACTTCTGGCCTTAACTAGAACAGTGCTTCTGGTTCAAATTCCTCACAATGTTCCTCACAGTTGAAACCAGGATCTTAAATCTCTGAGAGCTTTCTGTCTCCTTCCCCTAAACCTTCAACAATCATTGTTTTCAGCTCATCCCAGAGTTATCTTGAGGCTGCCGTTCGTTAGAGAAGATGGAAAGAGGAGAAACACGATCGTCCTCCTTTAAATACTTTCTCCTGATTGGATTCACCTGTGTGTGGAGGTCAAGGGTCACTGAGGTCTCCAAACCAATGTTGTGTTCTAATAATTAGTGATAAAGGCGTCGACATCAAAACATTTAGATGATTTTCCGTTCTAAAGCTATGGTTATCTGAATAAGAAATCTCCGTTAAATATATCTTATAGTAGTTACATACATCTACTGTTGGGTGAAGTCTGGCCAGAAGTGGTCTCCATGGAGGAGCTGCAGTAAAAATTGACTCAAGTTTGAACAAAAAATAAAGGAACTGAGGAGCATAAAAGGGCAGCACGTGCTCTGATGAGCCAAAGGGCTGGAGAGCGATACAAACATGAGCGTCATGCTTCAGTGAAACACGGTGGAGGTTCTGTTTGCGCTTGTATTTCTGCAAATGGTGATTAGCTCAGGATTAAAGGTGTTCTCAATGCTGAGAAATTTATTCCGTATCAGGACCATGATCCCAAACATAGAACCAAAGTAATTAAGAACGATCTTCAGTGTAAAGAATAGCAAAAGCTGGTGGAAGTGATGTCATTGACCTCAGCATCATGGAGTGTGTCTGGGGTTACATGAAGAGATGGAAGGATGAGAGAAAGCCACATCCAAAGAAGATGAGAGTCCCTCCAAAACCTGTGTGCTCGAGTACCTTCAAGAAGTGCTGCTATTTTTAAAGAAAATGGTTTCAGAGTAAATATTGATTTTATCACCTTTGAATAAAGTATTTGAGTTTTGTTGTGATTGATGCACACGGCAGAACTCAAACATGCTTTCAGTTTCTCATTACAGTTCTCCAGGAAATCATTTGAAAAACATTAACAACACGGAGTCCAAGAGCTGTAATTGCTCGGTATTTTGAAGTTGTGCGTAATGTTCTTGTGATTACATGGCTCTCATGAATGCCGAGCTCTGATTGGTGTCCTAGAACGCTGCGCTTGTGTATCATTTACCCTAATGATCCTAAACGTATCATTTTGTTCCCCAGACGACGGATTTCCTACAGAGTTTCTCGAAGTTCAAGAGGCTTAACTTTACAAAACAAGACTGAAAAATGTCAAAAATGTGGCCCGTGACATGAAGACCAGTCATTCGCCCGTCCGGGACAATCATTGACTAAAAATAAACACACACAGTCCACATCCACCAGCAGAGCAAACACAGGAGAGCAGCAGAAATCCATCTTTGAATCTGCTCTGATTCAAACACACCCAGATATGAAAGATTTATGATGAGCAGCTTTCAAAGACGTCAAGTGACCCAAACTATGACAGAAATCTACAGCATCTTAAGCATTATCAAAATCAAACCTTAGGATATTATGACTTTTAAATTACTCATAAAATAAACACTTAAAGGTTGGTTTTCATCCATAAAAAGGAAGACTTTTTACCTGGCCATGAAAAGGTTCATTAAACCGAGGGCATACGTAAGAATGCAGGCACTTCTGCTTCAAGAATCAAAGATTGTATTATATAGAAAATAATATATCAAAATAAACATTATAAAAATTACATTTTACAAAATATTATACCAAAAATTTTTATAAAAAATAAAAAACAGGAGCATAATACAAGCATGTTCATAATTAATAACAACCTAATTGAGTTTTAATGAGAGGGTTTAGATTAAGCTGTACATGTTATAAATACCAATAGACAAAAAAGAGAATATATATATATATATATATATATATATATATATATATATATATATATATATATATATATATATATATATATACTCTTATATATATATATATATATATATATTCTCTCTCTCAACCGACCCTATATCTCGTTTTCAGACCTCAGCTGGATAGTTTTTCCTTTATTTTTTTATTAGTAGTATTATCATAAATCCACACTCTTTGTTAAGCAGATAATGTTTTTAAAGGTTCTGTATTGTTGTTTGATAGAATTAGCATTTTGACTTTCAGGTCAGTCATTCGACAAATACAGCGACTTACACAAGGTTTTAAGACGTTCCTTTGGAAGTATGAATGGTTTAACTCTTGCAAAACACTCCGTAACTAGAAAAGACTAAAAAAACACAAGTTTAAAGCAGTTAAAGTCTTACCTGTTGAGCAAGAACCGCAGCCGCTCACCTGCCGCGACTGCTTTCCTTCTGATCTACAGAGCGTGAGTGTCTCTACGGCGAGTAGCTTTCAGCCAATCACAGCGCGAGCTACACACAAAGGACGCCACTGATTGGCTGATCGACTGAACGAGACTGTCATTAGCATCTTATTGTTAAAAAACATTGTTCAGAATGAAACATTAATATTCTTATCACTTTAATCTGATTCAAAAACATAAACTCAATAATAATATCCATAATAGATATAGCTTATATTTTATGGATAGAGCTTGTCAACATACAAAGTTAGCGCAGTACATTAGCTCTGCATCATATGTTAGTTTTGATGTTATGTCTGTATATTTCGAATTCAAATTCAATTTGAAATAAATTAAGCTTTTATATAATTTTGTAAAATTCTTTGGAAACCTAATATCAATTGCAATTCAAGTTTATAGTCAGACCACAATCACATTCAAGATTCTGTCACACTTAATTATATCGTTTTGAAAACTCAATTCTGCATGTACATAAAAAAAAAATCTTTGTGCTTTTGTAATTGCATTAAATTTAGCCACAACCTACAACTTTTGTCTATCTTAGATTTTTATAATAGGGCCATCTAGTGGAGAAGGTCTGATAGTGGATTAGTAGAAGCGAAAATAAAAAAAATAAATAAAAATTGAATTGGAAAAACAAAGTTTGAAAATTAATGTATTAATTGAACAGAACAATTGTGGTGCACAATTTGAGCTTGATGTCTGGACCAGATAATTCATGCAGAATGATCATTGATTGCCTTTGAATTGATTCATTAAATACATCTTATCATTCTCAGGGTTTTTTTCACCAAAGTACCAGATTCTGAAAGTAAAACATTTTGATAAACAAATAATTCCACAAAAAAAAATGTTTTAAAAAACCAAAAACAGTTAAAAACAATTTAAAAACAATTAATTAGCAAAGCAATTATTTGGCGATTTATCATTAATTAAAATGCTATGTTTGTAGTGCTATTCACAGTGAACTCCATGGATCATCCCGGGCCTTATGTTTGACACCCCTGAATTAGACAATTAGTGATTTTTTTTTTAATTGTAAATGAATGTATTGAAAATAACTATTTTCACTGTGACATTTGAGCATGATTACATGTATGGGTTTTGAAGAGAAGAACTCGCAGTAATCCTGTCCTCACATGACCAGTGCGAGAAGGTGCCTGATCTTTCTCAAGCGGATCTGAATGATCAAGAGGATGTTCACTTGGAAAGTTAGTTGCTCGTCGAAGATCACTCCAAAGTTCAGGACTGAGGGGGTAGATTGTTGAAGACTCCATGCTGGACGATGGGGCTAGCATGGATAACCAACACCTCCATCTCTGCCATATTGTGCCTTCATCCAGGTTGAGATGTTCTTCAAACAGTCTGATATGTACGTTGTAGCAGTAGAGTCATCAGGATGGAAAGACAGGTGGAGTTGAGTGTCGTCGGCAGAAGCAGATGGTAGGAGAAGCCGTGTCTGTGGATACACCAGTGAGGTGGTGTACATCCAGAAGAGCAGAGGATCAAGATCTGAGCCCTTAGCTACTGCGTCTTGGACTCCTCTTCCCTCCAGCCAACTCTGAAGGATCTCGAGCCAGTTCAGGGTTGTGCCAGCCCATCTTCTTTATTGCAAGTGTGGACAGAAAGATCTGATGGTTGAGAGAGGCTGCAGAGAGGTCCAGCAGGAGAAGAACTGATGTTTCTCTGATGAGAAGTCTCTGTGGAATGTCCGCTCTTGAATCGGTTCTCATCGAGTTTATCATTTTACATGAGGACAGATGACCGTTGATTATGGGCGACACATTGTAGAACTTTTGCAGAAGAAATGAAAAAGAAATGATGTGATTATAAGCAGACGTTTTTTTGTAAGTATTTTATTTTCCTACAAATGTGTGCCACAATCTACCAGAAGTTAACCCCACAAAATATGAATAATAATAATAAAAATATCCATTGAATAACGGAGAAAAACATTTTAAGGCTTTGAAGACCTGTATTTCTGTGGACAGCCGTGGTCTCCATGAGCAGCAGGAGGGTGTGGTCCCTTAGAGTGGAAATCAGAGAGGCCTTCGGAGACTCTGCACATCTGGAACTGCTCTCGCATATTTCAGCTCGTCAGGAAAGAAAAGAGCCAGAAAACACGAGTCCACGTGAATCTGTATTACTACAACTGTTCGTTTTTAGGAACTTGACAGATATTTTTTATTTGGAGCAGTTGTGTTTTGGTTCAAAGCAACAGAAATAACAAAAATTGCTCAAAGAAGATATTTAATCTTTTCTCAGATATTGTGAAAGAGAAATAAAAACTATGATCTTGTGTTGTGTTGCTTTAATCTTCTCTCATCCCTTCATTATCTGTTCATCCCGTGTCTTTCTCTCTGTCTATGAGTCTGATATTCCAAAGTTTCTACTCACCCTTTTCTTCTACAATCGGGATTCCGGGTCCGATTCTGTGATTAGCTGCGGGTTCAGGTGCCGCTAGAACTCGGGTCACCTTCTGTGCCTCTCTGCTTTTTCCCTATTTTTTGTTCTTTTTCTAGAAGGACTTTTGTGGCAACTCCTGCTTTTTCGTTGACATTTTCCTTACATCAGAAGTTCAATAAACTTGTGTTTGGTGCCTGCAACTGGGTTCTCTCCTAATCATTACACAGATGCTGCTCATCTGGTGAATGCGAGTTCCAGGTGATGGATGTAGGAGGTTGTGATGGAGCTGATCCGGTCGTTGTCTGTTCTATACTCAAGCATTAGTTTTTAAACTTAACACAAGCTGCAGTAGGGAGCCAGTGGAGGAGATGAGAGGAGTGACATGGGTTTTCCTGCGTTCCAAGAAATCCAGTCGAGCTGCTGAGTTCTGAATCATGTGTAGGTCTGGAACATCCTGGAACTTTCTTCAGCACTGAAGACTTTTATTCAGGAGAGTGGAGGAGAGATGGGGTTATGGGAGTGGTCTACAAGCTGATATTTATGCATTGTTTTATCTCCTGTTTATCTTCTATTGTTTTGTATAGTAGTGTCCAAAGGAAATAGCATAATGTAAACATTATAATTGCAATCATTATAATAATGGTGTTTCCTTGTAAAATCAAAATGATATAAAATCTTTGAAATGACATTAATTTCTGTACAGAATTTGTAGATGTAGTATTTTTCAAAGACATTTGATTTAGATTTTCAGTGTAAATTGTGACAAATTTATACCATGGAATAAAAAAAAATACAATATACAGAACTGTAGGTGCAATACTATAAACCACAGCTTCCACTTTATTTTTAAACTATATTATATTCCTTTGGACTAACATTAAGTTCTAAATTTACCAAATACAAATGCACTTTAGTTAGTAACAGATTTACAATGTTTTAGCTTCGCCCGTGTCAACTCTCTGCCATCACTGAAGAGGTTCAAGCTGATGAACTCAGTGCTTCAGAGGAGTTGCTACGATTCTGTAGGTGTGAATCTGAACACCGATGGCTAGGTTTTGAGAGTTTGATCACATGAAACATCCAGGAGGAGTTCATTAATGTACAAGAAGAACATTTAAAATAAGTGACTTTTTTGTTGGTCTTGGTCCCTTATATAAGTGTTCGAATTATATAACATGTGCTTCCTGTCAAAACAGCAGTATAAAACATCAGAAAATGTCTTTTTTTTATGGCATAGGAAATGGGATAATCCATGTTGCCTCTAGGAGGTGCTATACTTAACACTGTGGGCTGCTACATGATTTGTTCAGACAAGGACTCGGAGCACAGATGGTACGTTCAGAATCAAAAAAAGCCACAATTTAACATTTCCACCTTTGACCAGATTATAATGTGATCCTTCCAACCATTCGACAAGCTTCTCTCGCTTTGCTCTATGTATTTGATCCAAGATCATTGAAGAGGAAATCCTGCTGTCTGACACCGGTTTTCCCCTCTACGTTCAGGAGGATGAGGCTTCTAAATTGTGGATCCTTGTAGAAGCTAGCTCGTTCTTTCTGCGTTCCTTTTCTCTCACCTCCTCCTAGAGGACATCCCTTGTGGAAGAATCTGCTAATCCGGAGCTGTCGAGGTCTCAGCAGACTCATCTCTTTTTCCCTGCTGGACTTCTCTCTCGGTGCAGGCAGTTGCTTGGGGACACTTTCACCAAACCTGTCTTTGCAGCTTTGATATATAATGTTCCCAAAGAGGTTGAGCTTGGTTTTGGCTCCATGCAACGTTCTCTCCAGGATCCTGATGAGGTCTATGTCCATTTGATCTTGTGCTACTTCTAGTGCTGGGTTGCTGCCTCCTGAGCCTTCAGCTATGTTGGGTCCGATGGCGTTGTGGTTTACGACCTGTCTCGTGGTCCCTCTCGACTCACTGCCTCGGTGAAAGTTTGCTGCTGGCCTTTCTGCCCACACTTTGATTTCCCCTCATGGATTTGAATGCTGCGACCTTTTCCCCTCCTCAGGCACATTTTCTCCAGATCTTTCCTCGCTGGAATTCTGCTACTCTTGTTTTCCATTTCCATTTCTGTCGTTAACGTGTTGTCAGTGCGATTAGGCCCATCTTTCATCCCACCTCATCGTTAACGTGTTGCCCATCTTTCTCTTTGAATTCTTCATAGTTGACTGAGGGTGTCCCTAGGCTCACCCGTTCTGATCTGTGTTTCGAGCATGTTTAAACCCTCAAAATCCACCGAAAGCAGCAAAAGAATACTACACTGAGCAGTTACGTTAGGTGCTCGAGCCCTAAATATTTACATAGATTATTTATCAATATTTTCATTGTGCTTGTATATAATCACTAAGAAAACAGTAGAGGAATTTGTTAATATCCAAATATACATTGTATTCAGCAGACGAACGCTTCAGGTGCTCAATGTGAAAAATAACATTGTTCAGGACAAAAGTATGGGTCACATTTATGAATGGAGCCAATCTCTATGACATCACACGGTTTTATTAGTTAGAATAGCAAGAGCTGAATGTCAGGAGACAAAAATGTTTAAAAACTCAAATGTGTAGAGAAGCAGGGGATTTTGGTGCATTTCTGAGCTCTGCAGCAATACGTCATTAGAAATGAGTCAGACGTGTGTGTGTGGGTGTGTGTGTGCGCGTGTGCGTGTGTGTGTGTGTTGCTATGTCTGTACATCTGGCTGCTGGTAATGAAAATCTAAAGAACATAAAGCTCCACGCCTGGAAACACCACCCAACAACTGAGAAAACCAACCAGTTTAAAGAGTTCCCGCACTCTATCTGCTCACCGAGTTATCCAAACCTGCACGAGCGCACATCGGTGGAACCTGTTCCGCTTCTTACAACCCGCCTTTGTGATTAACAGAAGAAATGAAGATAAAGGAGATGCAGGGTTTGAAGTAAATAAAAAGCCCCGGTTCCGCTCGGTTTTTCAGATGCAGCTACAGATCGTACGGTAGTGCTGTCTATATCACACGCACATCCCTAACCAACCGGGATCTATAGCTGCATTCAATAATCCAGAAGATACCCAATCTCCATGAAACACTAAAGTGCTTAAAATATTTGTAGAGGAGTTTGGCGATAACAAAGACAAAGTATTTCCCTGAGGGAATAATACAGGAGAGCTGCTTCTGGCTTTAGTCACCTTCGTTATGGTGCATGAGTTTCTCAGTGGAGAGAGAAGAACTTCAGAAATTCAAGATCAAATCAAATGTGCCAAATGCTGCAGAAACATGTCCTTGCTGCAGCAGGATGTTCCAGCATCACGTTCGGATGCCTCCAAACTATTGACGGTAAGAGACGCCGGCTGTAGTGTCTGTGATATCAGCCAAACCAAACAGGTAGAGAAGGATGTAGAGGTAGATGTAGTCTGGTTTTTACGATTTATGTACACACACGTGCAATAAACTATAGTTCAGCTGCATTAAATCTCATTTAACTTTTTTTTTTTGGATTATTGTTTAGGCCTGGGCCTTTATGATTATCCAGCAAAGTGTAGAGGGACAGGAAATGAGTCAGGAGAGGGAGGGGGTAAGGGTGAGATCAGCGATTACCTTTCGAACATGTACAGCTCAAAGACCACTACACCACGGCGCTGGACACATAAAGTCTTTAAAGTGTTTATTCCAGATTTCTTCTGTTTGGAAATTCTTGAAATCCTTCAGATTTGTCACAAAGGTGTCTGAGATTTTGTCCGTTTCATTGAAATTTGCAGCAGCTGCAGATATCCATGGTTTGTTTGCCAGGCAGATAATATATTAAGTTCATATTTACAGACTCGTAAATGCTTCTACTTCTGTATAATGTGCAAAGATGAGCAGAGCCCCCATGTGGCCAGGAGGGTCTTTGTTATTCCCTCTGTCAAGCGGCATCTAATGTTCCGTAAAGCTTCTGAATCTGCGTATCGTTCGTTCATTTGATTTCATTTCAAAAAATTAAAATAAAATAAAAAATAGAAAAATAAATTAAATAATTAAACGAGTTGAAGCTTCAGACTGAGGGACACTGATTGCTATTTTGTGTTGTTTTTTTTCTTCTTTGTATAATCTAATGAGAGGCTCCAGACCTACGGAGTTGTAAACGTTCCATCCCAAACTGGTTTGACCTAAAACTGCTTTTAAACACTAATGGATCCATGTAGATAACACAGGGGCTAGTTTAGAGTTCAAGCACCCAATCTAAACCACAGCATCTCGGCTTTTATCCCAGACAGAACCCTGAAGCAAGGCTTTGTGAGAAAATCATCCAAAAATTGAGAGAGCGGCTCGAGGGGTGGCTGGCTGGCAGAGAGTCACGTACAGCTTTGCTGAAGGGCGAAGGCAGCCAAGAAATACGGGTTTGTGTTTCTCTGAGTGTGAGAGAAGTGTCATGCGATCATGGGCGGCTGTACAGGACGGACCGGGTGGGAGTTTCAATATAAGGTCCAGTAGAAACTCTCTCGTGCACTCTCCAGACGAACAGCAATCAAAGCAGACAAAGGGGCTCCTCCCGTTAGAGTTTCATCCGGTCTCTCTGCTATTGCATCGGCGAGAATGTTTCGAAACCTGGCTCTCAGTATCGGTGGACTCTTTGTTCTCCTGAGTCTAGCCGTCCCTCAGATCACGGAGCAGCAGATGGGAAGCATCGTGAACCTGCACAACATCCTGCGCTCCAGAGTTCAGCCTCCAGCCGCCTTCATGAAGAAAATGGTAAGAGATGCTCCTGACTCACAGAAACATCTCCAGCTCCAGGAGTGGAGAGCGAAAGAAAGCTTTCACTGATAACATCAGAGCTCTGCCTTTCATCAAAAGCTTAAACTCTTTAATGCTTTCATCTGAGTTAATATTTCCTGAAGAAAGTTAATAACAACAAACAAAATCTGCCGCTTGGGTTCGGGAATTCGTGTAACCAATGCCTGCGGTCTCATGCTGGACCTTCAGCTGCAGCCAAGCTTCACAAACTGGTTTCTCTGGAGAGTCTGAGAGGGACAAGAACTTCTTGAGATTCAACAGATGCTTGAACGGCCTTCAGAAAAGGATCAGGGTGATGTTGGACAGAAAAGCTATTTGTTTCCAGTGGAAGTCAAGACCATAATTAGCATAAACACAGCTATAACTAAATAAATAGATGCATAAATATAAATATGCAGGAATAAAGCCAGGAATGCTGAAAACTAATCGCCATATTTTCATCACCTATTTTAATGTGCAATATATTATTATTTGAGAAGTACTTTTGTGTGTTTATTAATGCATTTGAATTCAATTAATAATTCTTTAAAAATATTATAATTCATCAATAGATTATTAATTTTTCTGTTTAATAATTTAATTATTTATCCTCATGTTTATTTGCACATTTGTTTATTTTTTCATTTTTAATAAACACAAATATGTAAAAACATGACGATGAGAAATACATTCTGACATATTTCACATTCTTTGAATATTTATTTATTCATCACTTTGATTAAACATTATGGATTGAGGGACATAAAATTAAATGTATTATTGCATTGTATGCATATGTTTTATTATTCAATTTATTCATTTACTTTTTAAAGCATTGGTGTATTTATTGTTTTGGCGGAAAAAAAATGTTATTTGTTTATTTAGAACTGATTATTTATAAAAATGAGTTTGAAAAACAAGTCGTTTCTTCACATTTATGAAAATAAATGCAAATAACTTTTTAAATGCGAAATGTTGAAGAAAAAGTTACTGTCACCGTTCAGCCTCAGTTCTGATCTGGGAACAGCTAGAGTTCTTTTATTTGCAGAGCTGAGACCTCGGTTAGGCTGCAGGCAGATGTTTTATAATAAACTCAGGGACTGATACGGCTTTATAAACAAATAAGAGAAATGTAATGTTTACACAACTGGGACGTTTGTATAGTTTTACTGTGAAATAAAACTATTGTGGAATAACCAGAAACTGACTTTCTGTCAGTGTGTGAGCAAGCCTGTGGTTGCCAGATAATTATCTATATAAGTCGATTTGTTTTGTTTCTTCGGTTATTAATGAAAACGATTTCGTTTGCTGATGGTAAAGTGGGATAAACCCTGACTATTAAAACAAAGTGGCTCTGTATTGAGATGCTGCAACATGCTGAAAGAATATATGCTTTTTAATTTACACATCTATCTTTCTAAGGGTGCATGGGTTCTGTTATATTCTTGTAGGATTAAAACAATGACGTGTGCTTTCAGGTTTGGGACGAGTCGTTGCGCATCGTGGCTGAAGCCTACGCCGCAAAGTGCATCTGGGAGCACAACCCAGAGCTGGACAATCTGGACCTGGGAGAGAACCTCTTCGTCAGCACTGGAATGATCAATGTTTCGCAGGGCGTGCAGGGATGGTAACTCCATTTAATAATATAGAAGCTAAAGATTCAGACATCGTTTGCAGAGAGTGATGCAGGTTCCTGACGGTAACATACAATTATTGATAAAAAGCCCTTGGGGTGCTCTGAATAACTGAGAATAATTGATAGCGGTTAGCTAACTGTAACACACGTGGAGATGCTCTGAAATGGAAAGCTTATGTTACTGCGGCTTTAAACTCGTGTGTTTGCTCCACAGGTTTGACGAATACAAGAATTATGATTATAACACCACTTTCTGCGAAGAAAACAAAATGTGTGGCCACTACACTCAGGTGAGCAGAGCTTCCAGCGGGGGGCGATCATCTGCTCTCCACATCGCTGTTAAACATCTGTGGCTTTTATGCTTGCAGCTGGTTTGGGCGGACACCAGTCGAATCGGCTGCGCCACCCATAAGTGCGACACTCTGAAGAACCTGAACTTTCGTAAAGCTACTATTCTCGTTTGTGATTACTATCCTCCGTAAGTGAAAGCATCTCCAGTGTGTGTTTCCTCAGGGACTGTAGCTTGAACTCACCTCTAGAACACATTAGCAGCAGACTCGGCATTATTAAATGTTCAAACAATTGTAACGTAACTCAGTAAATGTAGCTACTAGTCACGTCTGCTATTAGACAATGAATCGGTGAGAAGACAAACTGAGGAGGCAAGAAAATATAGTTATTTGAAACTTTTGGAATGTCATGGTTTCCTGAAAGCAAGCAACAAAACCTGATAGAAATGTTTCCTTGATTCCAGAGGGAACTATGAAGGCGAGCAGCCGTACACGACCGGAATGCCCTGCTCCAAGTGTCCTGAGCACCTGCCGGTGTGTGAGGACCACCTCTGCGGTGAGTAATCCACCGGCGGCTTTCCATCAAACATGGAGGAGGGAAGAAAAAGCAGAGCTTCATCCCTAAGAGCCTCCACCGGGATAGAGCCAGTAGCAGACAGGAAGTCATTATCACGACCTTAGGCAAAAGCTAGCAAAAGTTATCAGCGTTTTCCTAAACTTCTTTATGTCACAAGATGTTTGAACGACAAAAAAGTAGTCAATTGTTGCGAGTATGTAAAAGCCTGTTTGAATTTTCTTATCAAACTTCGCATAATTCCAGGACTTGAACTTCCTTGAACTTTCACAAACTCCTCCTAGAGATTTCTCGTGATCATCATCAAACTCTGCCAGTGTAATCTAAAGCCCTCTGCATCGTTAAAATGAAAAGTTCTTTTGCCATCGGTTTGCGATTCCTTCTGAACTTCGATGTTTCACCATGAAGCAGAAAGTTGTCGATAACTCAGCCATACACTGATCCGATCAGAATGAGTCTATGTCTGAACACAACCTTCAGTGTGGGTAACAGCGCCACATAGTGGCCCCAATAGCTCTCCCTTTTTCTAAATTTTCTACTGTTTTTTCGGACTGTGTTTGAAGCACAAGTTTGAAATTTGTAAAAGTTATGTAGAGATCACGACCTACAAAAAAAGTCACTTGGAGCAAGTTTCCAAAATCGACAGGAAGTCGGCTATTTTGAAAAAGAAACCTCTAAAATGGACACTTTTGCTTTTTTGGTCATGTTTAAGCAAACTCCTCCTCGATATTTTAGCTTTTCATCTCTAAACTTCGTCAGTCTTATCTAAAGGAATATGGACTCGGTTAATATTTCACTCGGTTAATCTTCGCGTCCAGTGGCCGTCAAAAATCAATATTTCACCATAAACAGGAAGTTGTTATAAGTCAGTTATTCAATATCTAATCGGTCCACACATCTACAACATACACTCTCTGATATAGCGCCACCACCTGCCCAAGGAGTAACAACATTTATTATTGATAATGTACCATTTGTTACCAATGTTGACAAGAATCTGGGCTAAAATAATCCCAGAAAATATTTAGACTCATTAGATCCGCCGGTGGTCATGACGTGTTTATTTCTTATTGTAACAATCCTCACTTTAATCATTTTACTAAATAAGGATTGGTTGTATTGCAATGAACCGGCCACCGAGGGGCGATGGAGGTGCACGATCCCTTTGACCGATGTGTTTTCGTATATGTTACAATTTTTTATTTTGTCATTGGTTTGTTTTGTTTGCCTTTGTTCACCTTCAGCTTGTTTCACTTTTGTGGTCTTCAGTGGCAGAGAATCTCTCCGAGGATCCCAACGGAGGCACCGAGAAGATGATGAACTCAACGGAGCGTCCACAAACCTCAGCGGCACCCACGGATACCTCGAAACCCACAGACCACCAGGAGACCTTGTGGAGAAGTGCTGGATATGGGCTGGAGAAGCTTTCAGGGTCAATCCTGGTGCTCGTCTGGCTGCTGGTGGCCGTAGCCGTCTGAGGGTTTGGAGAACAGAAGTGATTTCACTGCTTTGATAAAGAACCTCTTTGATGAAAGCAGCCGCAGAAGCTTGAGGGACATTCGCTGAGGCTGGATTTCACTTAAAGAATGTACTGTTGTTTACTATTTTGTTGCTCAATTAACAAATAATGTTTTATTTTGAAAAGATTTTGAATTTGTATCGTACTTGAATCAGTTTTACTGCAGACTCTTTGAGGGAATCGTTTTTTTAATGTAAACCAAGAAAAAAATAACAAAAATACTTTTTGCACAGAATGCCAAAGTAGTTTGCTGGGTTTTAGTTGTTAGATGTTGCTCCGTTGCTTTCTCTTAATAATTGGGGTTTTAATTTACATTCTGGGAAAAAAATAGTTTGGATTTCAATTTTATTGTATGTTGATTTTTTGAGAACTTCCATCGCCTTTTCATCGACTGATTTCACTTTTAATATTTGAACATGTGTCTCCAATCAAATTCTCACCAGCAGATACTCTGCGAGGAAAATAAGTATTTGACCCCGTGCTTGTTTCTAACCTGAAGACAATCAAACCAGTGATGCATAGCGATAGAAGAGTCAGAGACAGAAAATTAATTTAATAAAAGTTATAAATGCATTTAATCTTACATTTGACCCCTTCACGACACGACTCGGCTCTAGATCACGTTGTCTCCAGGTTTGTTCACATCTCAGAAAGGACTTTCTTCCAAATCTTTGGGGTCAGAGGCTGCATTTAGACACTCAAACCATCAGCTCCCTCCACACATTTTCTCTGGGCATAAGTTCTGGAGTTCTTCTTCTACGACTCTTTGTTTCTTGGACATGTGTTTTGTGTCATTGTCCTGCTGAACACTCATTAACGATACATTTTCAATACGCTGAACATCAGCAGCCCTTTGTCACACTGCAGCTCTCCTGTTCCTTTTGTAGTCGCCCCCCACACCCACACTACACCCACACTACAGAACCTCTCCGGCTCCATGTTTCGTGGTGAGGATGGTGTTTGTAGGTAGCATTACTCATTTCCTACTCATGCTTTCAGAAGAAAAAAAATCAGTTTAATTTTTGTTAAAGATTTGAGTTTTAGAAGTAGGTTGTGGATTTTACTTGATTATGGTTTTATAACGGTTCTAAGGCTCTAACCAAGAACACCCGGAACATTCTTGACTTTAATAATCCCTTTCTTCACCCTTCTGGAAACACTGAAACGGCTTCTTTTGAAAACATGCCATTCTTGAGACTTTTCATTAAGCTCCAGTTCATTTCTGAAACATTGGATTATTTCTGATTTTCAGGGGTTTTGGGTATAGTTGATGAATAAACATTTCTTTTAAAAGGAAGAATTTTCAGATTTTTTGACAAGTGTGATGCAACAAGCTGAAAATCCCTTCGTAGCTCTCTCACAGTTCATCGATGTCTATTCATTCAGATTATTTGCTGCATGTTTAAAGTGACGCAGCAGAGAGGATCCTGCTGCATGACAATCATGCTTTTATAAAAGGCTTTATCGATGTAATGTTTTGTTTCAGAGAAAATCCTGCATGTGATGATGATGATGTACTGAAGTATTTTTAACTGGAGTTAAATAAAGAGAAGTGTTAAATATATGATTCTTGTTTTCTTTTTTTTATTATTATCAACCAAAATCAAAAGATGAATCAAAAGAATTCCAAAAGCTCTGTTAATGGGGAATAATTGGGCAAACACTGGGGCGACACCAAAGCTGTGAGATCTGTGGTGCAAAAAAATGCAACTAAGATTTTTAATATTTACATATTGGAAGAAAGTACTTAACCAAAACACAAATTTAAAGCATCAAACAATATTCATGTGTCTATTCGCCAAAAACGTAAGGGTTGGTTTCAAATGAAATTAACTTACTTCTATTACTTCTGTAACTTACTTAGTTCTACCTAAAAAAAAAAAAAAAAAAAAACGAGCACAAAAAAAAACTAAACTATCTACGACACTTAAAAAAATTGTTTCTCCAATGGGTTTTGCCTGTTTTCCTTTCTGTCTATTTTTAATATAAGTTCAATGTAAATTCTATTGGTTTTAATTTATTGTACTTGCAGTTAAAATATAAGATATTTACAGTTACAGATAATGATATTGTCGATAAAAGGTTTGTTGTTTGTTTCAATGCTTTTAATGAAAAATGTTCATTCAGTTCAAATTCTATATAACCTATTTGCTTTTGTCTAGGGTGCCTGTATATTTAAACGAAGTGCAATTTTAGATTTAAGAACTTAAATTACATTTTAAGTTTAAATTTATAGTATATCATGGGAAAGAAATATATTTTAAAAGTAAGTTGCATTTTACAAACTACAGAAACCAAAAATTGTCCATTTGAAGATTTGATCGTCACAGTTAAATTTAGCCGTTTCTTTAAGCAGCTCATCATTATGTGTAGAGCAGACTAAAGAACTGGTAAAATCTTTTCTTAAAAAAAAAAACGTGCCTGAACACAAAACTGAAACTCGGACCAAGTTTTACCAGCACAATGACACTAGATGGCGCGAGAACTCAACTAAAAGAATTTTTACCCAAAAAAGTATTATTCAGTTCTCTTGTATTTCTTGGTTTGCTTAAAAAATAATATGTTAAACTGGGAGTGTTGTTTATTTGACTGATTGCCATCTACATTAGCTTTGAGTTGATGAATAAGTATTAACATTACATTTTTGCAATTAAAATTCAATAAATATATTGATGTTCTTTACCCCTGGAAATATACAAAAACATGTTCCATATTGTTATGGCCTGCGGGTGTTATTGCCGCCATCTTGGAAATGTGATTTATTGATAGATTTACTTTAACCATGTAGTTCAACTTGAAATGATTCACTGTTTGAGGTAATAGATAAAGCTGGAAACTCTTACCTTTTGAGATGATCTGTCAATGGCAGTTGATAAAAATTGACGCAAACGAATTTAAAATCTCCTTTCCGGTAAAAAGCGGAAGCAGTAACTAATTATTTGAAAGCATAAACTATATATATAATATAAACTCCATATATATTTTTTTTCTCTTTGTGTACATATTCTTTCCTTTGTGTACTATGAATAATGTTATTGAATATATATATATAATGTTATTATAACATTATTCATAGTACACAAAGGAATGAATATGTACACAAAGAGAAAAAATAGATCCGGTAATAATGCCTGATGGTTAAAGTAACTCGATTTATTTATTTATTAGTTTATTAGACAGGGACAATGCAGTATACATTGCTACAGTTTCCAGCAGCCGATGTTCCACATATAGGCTTCTAGCCAAAGGCTAATTTGCAGCCCCAGTCCCTGGTTAGGCTTTTATAACACCAACAACAAAAACAATTAAATCATACAAAATCTGATTAAAAAATAAATAAAAATAAACAGCTGAGACTGTGTAACCATCAGTGTTCACATACCTGCTTTTGTTTGAACCAATTCTTCAATTTTGTTTGAAAAATTTTCAGCTCTGTTTGCATTTTCAGTTCAGCTGGTAGGCTGTTCCAAAGCAGTGTACCTTAAACTGAAAATGTTGATTGTGCAAATTTAGTTTTTTTCTTTGGTACTATACAATTCTGAGTCATTGCACCTCTTGTAGCGACCCCCTTACTACTCTGTTTTGATATTAATTGGCATATAGTTTCTGGAGCAAGATTATTTACACATTTAAAAACCATTTTAATAAGAGACAAATTTATAAAATTTTCAAAACTAAGTAAACTATATTTTTGTAAAATATTACAATAATGCCATCTGACTGATTTCTTATCCAAAACTTTTAGTGTATGTTTATATAGAGACCTAACAGGTGTGATAGTCAGTTGAGAAACCTGACTCCAGACAATCACACAGTAAGATAAGTGTGAAAAGACCATAGCATGCATATACAACTTAGCTGCTTTTAGAGAAAGATGTGGTCTAATCATATAGAAACAGTTCAGATTTGTTCTGATTGTTTTACACAGCCTCTTTACATGCATATCAAATTTTAAATGAAAGTCTAAAATAATACCTAAATACTTAAAATAATGAACTGTCTCTATTGCCTTTTGATTGATCTTAATTATAAAACCACTCATTTCCTTCCTTCTAATTGTAAAACACATTGAGACACATGATATACATGTCATGTACAAGATAAAGATTTGCACAAAAAAAAGTTCATTTGGGGAACAAAGATCATTTTCACAGACTTACTATGAATGTTATATTTGTGGATACAAACCTAACCTTGTAGAGTGATTAAATTACAGATAAAATGCTCATTTTCAAGGAACCAAATTGTATAAAAAATAATAATAAAAAACATTTTCAGAGCAGAGGAGAATGGTGTGAACAAAGTCCAAATTATTACACCAAACACCTTAACGCGGGTGTCAAAAACAAATCACAGATCTTTTATGGGTGTGGGTTACCAGGATACACCAATGTCTTTATTTAATGATTTGACAGGATCACAAGACGTCCTACACAAGATGTGACCTTTCGACAGGAATAACTGGATACTAATTCCCTGAAGAGAACACAATATAAACATGAGTAAAATGATGAATAAATTGTATTCAAACCATTAACAATGATTAAAACACGTATGGTCAGACCAGGATCAGAACTCTTCGATCAGCTCAGCTCTTGAGGAGTTGTTAACATTTACTCGAGAACAGAGTTAATGTCAGAGCAGTTTGATGCATCACACAGATCTTGAACTTTAAAATATTGGTTTAATCCTGAAACAACCCAACTGTCTTCTTTTCTGTCTGTCTTTTGTTTTGGAGATGAATTATTGCCATTTCAGGTGTCGTGTTAGGAACATGTTACGCATTAAACTGAAACACTAATAACAAGTGTAAATAATTTTTGGAAATGGGAAGGACTATGGGCACAGGAATTGAAATGCATGCTATACAAAACACAAAACAAACTGGTTTCTCACTGGTACATTTGTTGTCAGCTGGAGGAGGCGCAGCATCAGTGCCGCTCAGGTTTATAGTAATCTTTACACAAGTAAATGGTTCCTTTAAAAGAAACTGAACTGGCTTATCATCCGGAAGTGCCTGGATCCACTGAGACGCGCTCCCTTTGAGGAGCAGGGTTTGATGGAGAATCTTGAGGAAAGTAGCAGAGGTTTCTGAAACACAAAGCTGGAGCAATGGGAAGCAAGAGATGAGCCAGGTATGTGAAGCAGAGGAGGTGCAGGCAGGAGTCTTTGAAGGGAATTGTGAGATGGCTCTGATTCGACGGTTGCTTCATGAAGTGGAGTGTTGTCATGGGAGTGAGTGGGAGCTGGTTAGGGACTGGCAGTGTCTAGGCATGGGATGATCACCGGTTCCAAGGTTTAACGCGGTTTGAAAAAGCCACAGTTTCAAAAGCGGAAAAAAAAGTTATCCCATTCCTACGGTATGTGCATTTCTTTGTGTCGTCAAAGTGAAAGTGCAGACATATCCTCGTACCTCAGCACTCCAAACTGAATCCAGGAAAGGTGAACATGCTTACAGTCCTGCATCTTAACTTGAACTGAGGAATGTGTGAAAATCGAGCGTGACTACAAGAATTTCTGAGCTTCTAAAATGACTACATTTAATTATGTTTATTTATTTTTGGAACAAATGGTCACGTTTTTATTAGTGATAAGATAATTACATTTTCTTTCCATTTAGAAGGATTTGATTTTGAACATTTTATTTGTGTTGGTTTTTGTTGAGCTGCAGGTTTAATTGAACATAAGTGACAGCATTAATTTATTACATTAAGAAAATTTCAATTATTTATTTTTTATTATTAATTTTTTATTTATTTTAAATATTTTGATGTTTTAAAATATTCCATGTTTCCTAAAATAAAATATTTTGTGTTCAGTGGGGGGAAAAAGAGTTGCTTTCGTACCCAGACATTTAAAAACAACAACGTGGAGCAGTAATTATAATACCGTGATAAAGTGATACTTTTATCCAAGGTTTTCACACCGTCAGAATCATACACCGGCCCATGGCCAGCTGTGTCTCATTGGAACAAACTAAATCACTGATATCTGTGTTGGAATTTTCAGTAGCCGTCTCTTACGTAATCAGCGTACCTCACAGAACAAATCACAGATGAGGATGCATGAAACTTATCTTAATTCACACAGAGTAACAAAAATAAAGCATCTGCACCGACTGCCAGACAAACACTCTCATGTGTAAGTGTCACTAGTGCAAGAACTGTCTTATAATAATGAGAGCAGCTTATGTCTCTTTATGCACAACTGAAATTGTTAAGAAGCTCACAATCCTCGTGCAAGCAAAGTGTTCCCGTTTTTTTGTCCAAGTGCTTCGAAATCTCTCCGCTGGGTGATGTTCAGATTGATGAGCCTCTCTAAGCTAGAAACCATAGCATTACTGCATCCCAGAGCTGTTCCTCATGCAGAACACAAACACTCATCCATCACGATGCTGGAGTATTAGACACAGCAGGTGAAGATGGAGAATCTCTATACCGTGCAATAACTCAAGAGAGAGAGAGAGAGAAATGCAGCTCTGTGATCATCATGTGAAACAAGAGCTCATCTCCAGTGCATTATCCTCATGGAAAAGAAAACACACTTCCAAGCTCCAAGCTCAACTCAACTTGTGTTTCTTACACTCCTGGTTTCTTTAACAGTTCAAAATGCCCATGATGAGAAGGTTGTGAACTATTTTGAGGTCCCCGCTCGATACCTCCTGGACGTTGGCAGTGTGGCGTCTACAGGTCGATGACAGTTGTTTAACTTGTTTAAGCTGCTGCCGTTTCAAATACAACTGACTAGAAAACATTTATACGTTGATATAAAATCATATTGATTTTGCGATTTTGCCAAACGTACAGCTGGTTTTTGCGTATAAAGTCATCATATGTACTGTAGAGGATAAGTTATTTAAAAGAATAATATTATTGAATTTATAAATAAAGTTTTTCTCCATTGGGGGGGGGTGGAGTTTAAAAATCATACTGCAACAGTCCTCAGGGGGCAGATGTAAGAACGGTGGCCTTGTTTCTTTTTAACCTTTAAATGGTGTGCATTGTGCCATTAGTGTACCATTAGTGCACAACGCAACACAAAATATTTAAATTTGCGTTTTTGATTTGCAATAATGCTCAAAAAGTTGGTTTACACTGTGGTTACTAACGGGCCACTGGTCCTACTACATAAATGGTGAAAAAATACAGAAGGGGGCGCTAGTGAGGCGTTTACATGCTAGCGCTTTTGGCCAAAGAAGAACGCATCCTCTGGCTCTCCACTCGAGTGAATAGAATGAATGATCGTGGGCATTATTGAACTGTGAAAGTAATTGAAATTATAACAGAATTGAGTTTCCATGTTTTGATCTCCACGAGTTGCATTTTTGATACCGTAACTCATTACCGAAAGGTTCAGGTGGAAAGAAATCAGGAAGTATAGTATATTCAATTTTTGTCATTTTCTTTATTTGTAATATGTGATGCGCACTAATGTGTCATCTTTGGAACTGGTGGCCCATTAGTGCACACCATTAGTGCCAATCAAAAACACAACAAAAAAATGTATTTTGCGTTCAATGTGATTGCAAATCAAAAATGCAAATTTTAATATTTTAGTTTTATTTTTGTTTAGCAGTTGGTTTTGATTTGCAGCAGCCATTATTGATTTGCAATAGTGTTGCGCGTGCAAAGATGATTTGTGTATTTGTCACTTATGGGCCACCGTAGAAAAACCAATACGATGTTAATAATGGTTTCACTCTGCATCGATGAAACACTAAACGATAGATTAACCTCCACAGCAAAACTAGCTTCAACGGTTGCATACAATGCTCCATAGTCTTCATACGAATATCCGTCTCCAGGGTGTTTGGGTAAACAGATGTCAAACATTTGCAGGTGTACAACTTGGATCCGAATCCGTCTAAAAGTCTCAGACCTGTCATTGTTTATGTATCTCCACCTCTCCAGAATCAATATTTTCTCCAGATCTTTGCCCCACATCTCAAACTTGGAGATAAATCTCGTTTGATACACTTGTTGCTCACTTGCTATTTGTTCATTTTAGGCCATTTTTAAAGTTTGGCAACCCCCAACCACCACTCAGAAGTGTCAGAACCAAAGATAGCGGCTCTTACTGCCATCCGGACTTCTCTTCAGTTAGAAAACATAGCTCAAGCTTTCCCTCACTGGTGTTTAACTGGTTTATCCTCAGTTCTGATCTTTCAATGCACTTTAACATGAGAATTTTAACAAACCAATCCATCTCATGTGGTGGTCATCACTGAAATAAGATCTAGTTTCCACTTTTGAAGCGTCATGAATCTAAAACAAACCCATACAGTGATTCGAACCACAGCTTCTAATGGGACAATTTGACGCCAAACTCTATCGGTTAAAATAAGTCGATCCTTAATACTATAAATAGTCGAGCCACAAGTTTTCTTTGTGAGCTTACATTTACTAGACGATTGTCCTGGAGAAACAAAATGAAGGTTTGTTTTGTCCGTGTTTGAGTGGCAGCTCTCCACAAGTCCTTTAGTTTAAACCCTGAATGTTTTTAAGGCCTTTGAGGACCTGCTTTCACCGAGTAAGAACAAGAAGCCATCCATTATCAGGTAGAAATAACAAATGTAACTGTTTATACAACAAAACAGCTAGAATCTCAAACTGCACTGAAGCATGAGAGCAACAGATCAAGATCGAAGAGATGACAAAAATAAGAAGCAAAACAAAACACGACTCTGTTTCTGATAAAGATGGAGCGGCTCTCAAAGCTGTGAAACTGAACGAGAAAACGAAACTGCAGATGGCTGCGTCCTGCTCATCCAGAAGAGACTGTCCAGTCGATCGCTTTTCCTCCAGTTCCTCAACAACTCGACGATAAAAAATGAGACATGGCAGAAGATCTCAAGATACGCTGATTCTGGGCTGAAGACCATGAGAAGTTTAGATGCTTCAGCACCGGTTAAGAAGTTTGACAAACTGCGAAGTGAGAAAATAGTGAACTCACAATTGAAATATTGCAACAATATGTTAAGGTTTGCACTAGAACTAGTTTTGAGAATCTTCAGGACCGATATCCAGTCTTTTGGTTCCAACATCTCCACTGATGAGAGAAAACAAAACCCCTTCTCCATCCCTGGGAGATTTACAGAACTGAATTATTTAGTCATATCAGAAAACAGGATTGCGTAAGAGAAATAATAGCATAATAATGATCGTTTTAAATTTCTTTAAAGGTTTTTAATTTGAAATTACATACTTCAAAGACAATAAACACAAATAAAGTGTAAAAGATAAAGTAGCTATTGTAGCGAGTGGGTGGTTCGGGTTTACTGAAATAAAAATAAATAAATTAAAACCAAAGAAACTGACAATGCCACCCTGGGTGTTTAATCCAGGGAAATAGGGAACAACGCTTGTCAAGAGGCACACAGATTCATTGAAATCATGAGGTCTGAGATAAAATCCAAATCATGCTTGACTTTATTGAATGTGCAATTCTCTTAAAAATGCAGCAAAGGCAGTAAAAAGATCCACTCACTCCGGATCCTCAGGGCTGCAGGCACTGGAGGTGGGGTGGAAGCCAACCCCTGCTGGACAATATTACAAAGAACAGCCAGTCGCTGACACACAAACCTCAATCAAAAACACAGTGCTCAACACCACAGCAACAACACATCCATGAACCAGCAGCGTCTGGAGAAAACAAGGAAAACTGGGTCCTTGGTCAAATGAGAACACAACAATGAGCATTAACGGTTCCCAAAACTAATATTCACAACAAAAATAAGAGTCTCCAAACCCCCCACCCCCACCCCCTCACATCGGTAACCAATGCCTCCGTCAAATATCAAAGTGCTGACGTCAGAGGGTCACAGCGGGGAAACCCCCCTCTAATACCTATCAGGGAATCCAGACCCAATTATGGCCAGCCATCAGCTGACCACAGGAAACCCAAATAAAGGCAGAACTTTGTCCTGCTACAAAATGTTTATAAATCAGCAAAATCATTACATAAATAACATGAAAACACAATTTTAGATTGATTAATTGTTTTTATACAAGCAACACGAAGGCTGCACTTGATTTTCAAACGTTTTACAAAGCTCTGAAGATTCAATCGACGAAAGGTCAAAGGCCCAGACTGAGCAATCAAATAAAAATCTATATTTTAATTACATTTATTTTCTAATTTAAGCAATCACTTTTTGTCAATCACTTGCACAACATTCAAATGTGTTTAAAACTAGTTTAAAATAAGAAATCATCAAGGACATTCTGTTTGATGACTCACTACTATTTTAACTTCTGTATTTTTGTTGCCCTCACCTTTCGAGGCCATTGCTCATGGCAAGATGGTCTTTCAGGATGACGCCGAAACTGTGTTTTATTGTGCCAGAGTGAAACAGCACGAACCAAACCACAAACATTATAATTAACAACAAAATAATACTGAAACTATAGCCAAAATAAAAGATGCATCAGAGCAAAACCTAGCGCTGGACTGTTCTTCTTCTCATGCAGCAAACTTCTACTCATTCACAGATCAAGCAACACTCAGCATCAGTTTGCTCATTACACGGCTAAATGTGATTTCATAACTCCATGTTTTTGTAGATACTAAATGTATGATTTATCAAATGCATTAATAACTGCGTCTGTTCAGTTCTATTCCTTTCAGAGATGTTCTCAGCGTTTACTGTGAGCTGAGACACTGTGACATTTTGCTTAGTCATTGCTTTTATTATTCTCTTATTCTCTTTCCGTTATTGTGACTACGTCCCTGTAACCACCCCTTGTTTGGGTTAAGATAACTCTTTAACTGTGGGACTTGTTCAGTTTAGTTCTCAGTGTGTGTGTGTGTGTGTGTGTGTGTGCGTGTGCGCGTGCGTGTGCGCGTGTGTGTGTGTGTTTTTGCAGTCGATCAGTCAGAGTGTGTAACAGCCCGGTGTTCCATTCTGGTGTTCTGATGCTCTTCTCTCCTTCTCTCTCTCTGTGATGCTTTTCGTCTCCATATGCTCTAATCTCCTTGATCAAAAATAGGTACCAAACGTAGTGTGTCAAATAGGGAATTAAAATGAACATCAATTGGATTCGTGGTGTCTGTGTTCTTCTTTTGGGATTTTTCCAACAGACAGCGTATTATTGCATCTCCAGCTCAAGTCCCTTATCCTCACAGTGCCTCAGAAAATCTCCTCTTTTAAAAAGAGGATTCAATCAACATGAGATGATCACAGTGCGTCTGCTCTGACAAACTCCATCAGGTAATTAACCAACGAATCATCTTCTCTTCTCTTCTAGCACACAGGAAAACATCCAGATCTCACTGAATAGGCAACAGGTAAGATATACTCAAGCATATCTTAATACATTCCATAAAATATATTAAAATAAAGTGTCTTTGTGTCATTAATTACCTTTATTATTATGCCCAGGGCTCAAATGAGCTAAATAGGCAAAGACAAATATTAAAAGAGTTCAAGAGATGAAGCTGTTCAGGGGCAGCATCACATGACAATCTCAGTACTTTTTTTCCATTTTGAAGTTGAATCCACACGTCTGCTTCCAAAAAAGCAGCATCCACACGAACACTCAAAAACTCCTTAAAACGCTGGAAATACAAACCAGAGGCAGTCGATTTGTGCCAGTTTAAAATGAGTATTCAGCATGGAGCTTGCAGAAACCCAGGCGCCTCTGGTGATCAAACAGGAAACATCTGCATGTAATTCTGAACTTGCTGCAACACAGTCCATCTGCCATTATGCTTTCCTGTGGCTCAGTCAGTAGAGAATTCCTCTAGCAACGCAAATATTTGTGGGTTCAAGCCGTAGACTGTAAAACATGACGTGAGGACGTGACCCCGCCTACTGCCATATGGATCATTTGACGACATTTCTGAGCTGGAGAGGAGGCCGCCATTGACACATGACTTCCTGTTAAGGATGGAGCCGTCATGGTTTCAGAGCTCTTCCTCGAGTCTGGCTCTGTTATATACGACTAATTTTGTTTCAATAATAAATAATTTGAGAACAACTTCACAGAACTTGATCATTTGTGGCATAAATGATTTCCCTCACATCGTGATGTCAGCGGTCCATCAGCTCTGTTCTGTGTTCTGTTATTTTTTTGTATTGAGCCATCGTGAACCACACGAAAATTAACTTGAGCCAAGAAAAAAACTACTGAAGTTTGTTCACTGTAGAGATTACTTTCCATCATTAAAACCAGTTGTGTAAATATTTCTGAGGAAATTATTTTTAAATTTAGGCTTATTGCAAATAAGCTTGTATTGGGTGGTAATCATTCTGCAGCCAGCCACAGGGGGGCACTCACTGCAGTCTGGCTTCACTTCACCAGCCGTGTGAGACACACTGGGTTGAACCCCCAGGGAAAGCAAGAACTGATGAAATGTGTTCATTCCTTGAAATGTAAGTCGCTTCTGCCAAAATGCATAAATGTAAATGTCGTCTTTGTAAACAAAGCAGTGATGCGATGACAAATCCCGCCTCCAAAACACATAATTATAAATCTGCTTATAATTACTAAGAAAATTGACATCTGATTGGGGTTCGAAAAGTGGGTGTGGCAAAATACGCCACCAAACACATGAGCTTATGTTGCTGCATCAGCTTATTGACGTGTGTGAATGAAATGCAGCACACATGTGCAGGGTAGCAAGGTTTAAATCAACGTAATACGAACTCCTTCTAGAGATTTTATCTCCACTCCATCCGTCTTTTGATGGGGCGTGAGGATGTTTAATTACGAGGCTTTTTTATTTACTTTGTTAAAACTATGTGCATGGCGACCAACTACATTCGACATTTCGCCATAAAGAGGAAGCTGTTATGACTCAGTCACTTATAACTCGTGAATTTACCAACTACTTACAGTCCATGTCTCAGCACATCTACAACATACTGTCTCCGTCATAGCGCCACCAAGTGGCCACTGGAAATACATTGATAAGGTATTGTGTTTTTTTATCAATTTTGACATATGTGATAAGAATATTGGCTATTCTTGATAAGAATAGAAAAAAAAATTCTGTCTCATTCACAGCGCCACCTTGGGCTCATGGCACATTACGTCGTGGTTTCTATTTTTTTCTTTGTTCGTATTGTTCAGAGAAATTGCTTAAATACACATCCTACATGGGGATTGGTGCACAAACTGGCCACCAAAGGGCCCTTTGATCACTGCTTGCAGGTTTAATTGTTTTTAGAGTGAAGCTTATTTTAAGTACAAATCAAGTTTTGTCGTCAGACTTTTATTTTTATGATTTAATATGAGTTTAATGTGTAATGTAATTTGAGCTGCGCTAGTCGTCTGAGTTCAGTAATATAAATACACTGTTGGTGAGAGTTCTACAGAGGGTTCCAGATCTTTGATGGACAGCAGCACGTCTGAGTTTCTAATCTTCCACAGCTTTACGTCAAGGCTTTACTGAGGATCGTGAAGTTAATAGCTTCGATTGAACACAACATGACTGGGATTCGAAACGTTTCTTCCTAACTTCGTCTGACATTGAGAAGAGCTTGAACGTTGTGTCTGTTCTCCAGTGACGCACCACAGAGACTAATTAATGTGTTTTATCAATCTCTCGACTCATTACCACCAAAGACTGGAATTAAGACTCGGTATAGATTTAACTCCAGAGCAAAGATACAAGGACACCGTCCAGAAATCATCTATTATTCATCGTGTAAACTCTGCAGCTTGTTGGTTTTTCTTCAGCATTTAACAGCGATCTCCAACTCCCTCATCTTATTTGAGGAATCATCATCTTCCTCGTCCTCTACGGGACACGTTCTTCTCAGAATATGAACGCTGCAGATCTCATGGGGAGAAGTATCTACAGATATTAAATCAAGAGCCCTCGGTGCACTCAGAACAAATGTTAACAGGGCTTTACATGGAAGCTTTTACACTCCATCCTGAAAACAATTTATTTAGTCGTAAAAACCCGATCCAGGGCTCATTTCTGCATACGGTCTGCTTTAATCCAGGATCATAAATACTCCAGTGATGCTGTCGCTTCTTTATAGAGATTAGGTTTATTGGTTGAGAGCATTTCATCAGGGACGCAGAGCACAGCTTGCCTTCAAGCATTCTCTCACTTCCAAATCTAAACTTTCTCTCTTCTGTTCAGCATGAATGTTGAAAATCACTGCACGCTCTCTCTGAAATATCATCATTCTTTAAGAAGCGGCTTCAAATTAAGTTACTGAAAGGTATAGATGTTTTTAATGTACTTTTGATGCTAAGCAGTCATTTTAAGAGTGAAGGGGGTTGAACAAATCAATGTGTCGATGGAAAAGCCCTCGTTACAGGTGTTCAGTCGTACTTTGTAGACCAGTATGAAAGGATAAAGAAGGGTCCACTGCAGTACTCCGGCCCTCATTATGTGATGCTGCCGTGTAACTCTTCCTGTACAGCATTATAGCAACACATAGCTGTAATGTACAAGACGCATACGTTAAAGTGAAAACTACTCTTGAAAACTTGGCGGCGTTTAAAAAAGGGCCCTTGTGACTAAAGCTATAAACTTTACCCATCAATCAATGATTTTCTTGAGCTGAGCTATAGATCTTTTCAATCAGTCTCTGGTTGCTATGGAAGAATCAATGATGTCATTAAAAGATTCCCTTCTCACTGTGAGTGATATAGACCACGTCCCATGTCCCGAGCATTTTCTGAAGCTGAGATTGTGGTTGATAGTTGTGGTAAATAGTTGTCATGCGTTAGCTCACATACTCTTCCTCGTGACATGGTCTTATATATGTTCTTAAAAATGTAAATTAGCTGGGGCGTAGTTCCATTAGCCCGTTGTCTTTTGGCTCAGCTACATGTCTGATGTGAGTTTTTCGCTTTCTCCAATGGTGGATCATCTTTGATCCTCTGCACAGAGAAAAAGGCACTCGGGTGATAACACAGGTCTATAAAAGCATCGTATTGATTAATTTCAAGAAACAAAAGAAATACACCATGATTCTCTCAGTTCCATATTATTCTTAATGCTCAAATGATTATGACATAGAACATCACATGCTTCTCGACTGAATGCTGCCATTGATTTCTGTTTCTTTGTTTTTTCAAAAGCCACCACATCGGGGAGTAGGTACGTTTTAAGCTGTACAGTTTTGTTAATCTCCAGGGGAGTGAACTCGTGGTGTGGTGTTTCCTCCTCTGGAAGGAAGCAGTGAATTTATGTAGTTATTTATTATGTATTTTTCCACAGAGCAGTTTGCGTTAATTACATCAGAACATGAGGGTGTTAAAATGAAAGGGGTGGTGGAAAAGAGATGTGGGTGAGGGGGAAAGGTTCATGAGGGGGAAGAAAATCTACCTGAATAATTAATTTCTATTTGTATTGATTATATCGATGTGATCGTATTGGATTGGTTCCATTTGTTTCAGTAAAATCTCCAAGTGTTGGATGAACAAAGTAACAAACAAATAAAGTTGTGGATTAAAAAAAAGTACACTTTGAAGTGGCAATTTAGCACTTTAAAGAAATTCAACACTTTATCCCGTGTACTTTTTACACCCGATAGATTGGGACCATATATTATCTGAGTGTTGTTACAATCAACACTGTAAGAGTTGGACTGACACTGTAAAATGTTACTGTGTACGAGAGAGGTGACAATCCATTTAGTTTTTTTTTGAATACATTTAAAAAAAAGCTTTAAAGAAAAGTATTGCAGTAAGAGAACAGATAGAGAACTAGAAATCAACAATGTTACATCTACTCACTAAATTACTGTTACTGAGAAAACAAATACTTACTTACAGTCAGTTGAGTATTTGTTAATTAGCTGGGCTTCCCTCTGTGTGCAAACGATATAAACAGCTCGGAACGGTTTCCATTAAATGAACATAGAATTACTGCAGCATGTACTGTTTGAATAGAACAGTAACCTCCTGGGAGCCAGCGCGGAATCGTGATGTTTTACGTTTTACGCTGAAACGACTCGAAGCTGTTACTAGCCGCCATCTGCACTTAACTTTGGTGTCCCTTATAAAGGAGGTCTTCTCAGTAAAGCTCTATTCTTCTTCATGCTGAGCACTGGAGGGCGCCGTGCATCTGTTCTCGTTCCTCACGACCTAATGGTGCTCTCGTCACAAGCTCTCCCTCCCAACCTCTCTGATGATCAGTGTGGGCAAGTGTGTGGTCAGGCCTGCTGGGTCTGAAACCTCCGCTCTCCCACACACTCCTGCTATTCCCCTTCGAGCTTTTGGAGAAATAAGAAAGCAACAAGATGCGGAGAGCCTTGAGTAATTGAGACACGTTCATATGAACCCACACAAACAGAAACTCCAGTGATGGAGAAGATCTGGCAACCCAAGGGATGCACAGTGTTTTGAGAAAGTATAATTAGCATTTTCTCAACAATACGCCAGTGTCATCACTTCATCTGAGAGTTGGTGAGCTCATGCATCTTTCCTGCAATTGCTTCCACTAGTCGTTTAGATTTTTCCGGAGCAAAGAGTTTTATTTCACTTCTTGTTCACATTTGTTTTTATTCAAGAGGTTTAAGATTATTGCACTGGGGAAAACCTTTTACAGTGATGTAATACACGTTTGAATGCATGACATAGTGTTTCCAGACGCATGCTCTGAAAGAGCATTTGAGCTCTGGGTTTAGTTTGTGCTGCGTCACTTTCCTCCAGGTCAGGAGAAGATTAGCTCCAAGATTAACCTCAACCTCATGAGGAAACGCACTGGAAAAGCCAGTCAATGAAACCTGAAACGTCCAGAAAATCTCCAGAAAGGCACAATTATTGCAATTGTTCTTTGTGTTTTTTTAGACACTGATGACCTTTATTCATCATAAGAACATAAGGGGAGGCACGGTGGTGCAGTGGGTAGCCTTTGGTCACCAGTGGTGGCCTTTCATTTAGAAGGTTGCCGGTTTCGAGGCTCGCCAGTGACCTTCCTGAAAGGAGTTTGCATGTTCTCCCCGTGCTTGAGTTTCCCTCACAATCGTTAGGTTAATTGTGTGAGTGAATGTTGCCCTGTAATGGACTGGCAACCTGTCCAGGGTGTATCCCACCTCTCGCCCAATGTGCACCTGGAGATAGGCACCGGCAATATCTAATTGAGTAGGGCAGCTCCCTCTACGCAGAGAATGTAGTCTGTGCAGGGCACCAACTGCCAGAAGAGGGCGCCATTATCCCGTTTGCGCACAAGAAAAAATGTTAATTATAAGGTTAATATTTAATATTATTTAATAAATTACTGTTGTTATGTACATAAGTCTTTGTGTAATATAATTAGGAATATTTGTACATTATAGAGTTATAATAATACGAGGCTGAATCCGGCTTCTTATTCACAGCTTTACCGGGTCACCTTAAAACCAACGTCTACAGCTCACATTACTGAAGGACATCTGCATGGTTTATAGTTCATTTCAGGTTTATTATTTTAATATTTGCATGTTTGGAGTTGATTTGTGTGGTTTCTTATTCACGGCAGGTTTACTGTTTCATTTTCAGGCTTTGAACTCTATCTATAACCATGTGTGTTGCTGTTAATCCCAATATTCACTATACTCATCGTGTTTATTAAAACATTATTCTTTTATTTTCAAAACGGTCAGATATAATGAATTAATGAGTAAATAATCAATGTGAAATAATTCATCTTAACTGTGGAATAATTAATTATGGTTCCATGTTTTGAATCTATAAACACGTTTAGATGACCTGTTTAATCTGTTGTTTGACATTACATTTCTAATGTCTCTCATGGATGCATTCAAAAGCTTTTTACACCATTATAGTAATCAATAATGACTGTCAGAATCCAACATTTTAGAATATTTTACACTGGCATTTTTTAATTAATCCATCCTAAACTTGGCTTTCTTGGGAGAAAAAACGGCACATTAAATGAAGTAGTGTGTTGTGCAGCGTGTCGGGGCCTCCACAGTACATTTCAGCTTAGGGGACCAATTTGGCCAGCAGTGGCCCTGATCTAATTTTACACGTTTTGTTTACATTTTTTTTGTGTGTGAAATAATTTGATATATATACATTTTACAGACACTTTTATCCAAAGGGACTTGTGTTTCAGGTTCTTCCTTTCCCTGAGGTTTGAACCCAAGTTTGCCAACACGGGAAAAGCAGTGGAGCGAACAGAGATGGCGGAAACGTCCCTCATTCCTTGAACCTGAAGGTGGGAACACAAGTGAGGAAAGTATAATAAACATCAGGGTTGAACTGAAACACGTGGTGCACTGGTATCTCTCACCATTACACTTCACCATGTACAAGGCCGAGCGCCTCAGGATTGCAGAAGTAGGTCAGAGCTGTTTGTTCTGGGACATCATGACTAGCTCATCCCCATCTGTGAGCGTGAACCCGTCAGTGGACTCGTGAACCGCGGATGACCCGACCGCCATCAGATTCTCCTGGAGTTCGCTTTATTCCTGCTCTGCACGGCTCTCCCAAACTGAATTAACGATGTTACTTTTCTTTCATGTGTTCATTTGAACAGCACTTTAGAATCATCTGCAAACTGAAAAGTAATGTTTTTCTTCTCGATACAGTTATCAAAGCTTATCGTTTGGGTTCATTTTAATTATTGTTAATGAAAGTGGAGCTCGGTTTGAACAGAAATGTGGCTTTTGGTGTAGTTTATGGAGGAAATGTTTGTTTACTCCAAACTCGCTGCTTTAACATTTCTCTTTCGGAACCAACCACAGCTTTGCGGAACACATCTCCTGAAGTACAGGCAAACAAGGTCCGTTCTTGAAATGAAAATACAGACTGCTGCCATCTGCAGGTGTGCAAAGGTAAATCTCCTTTTAGCATCTTTTAGTTTGTAGTCAGATTGTTCGCTGTGTTCAAACTCATACAAGACGTTCGGTGGCACTAGTTATTTGGCGGTGGGTTGGTGTGACCAGCCTGAAAACTGACAGCCTCAACTCCAGAAGCATTTCAGCTGCACATTAAGAAAAGATTTTTATTTCCTGTTTAAAAATAAAACTTTAACTACGTCCAGAAACTTTAATCTTAACCCTCATTATTTGGGAGATGTATTCAAGCTTGAAGTGTTAAATAAAGAGACATCAAATTAAATAATGAAAACCACAAAATAAAGTGTCAGATCACCAGGTGGTGCTATGAATCACCAGTATGCGCTGACTATTGAAATGTGATTAGGCATCAATCTTAATAAAAAAAGAGTCATAACCCGATCAGAAACTGTACGGCTGAGTACTAACAACATCCTGCTTCAGGGCAAAACATCAATAACCAGCAGCCCACCAATCACGCACGTGAAAAAATCTTCCCAATATAACCTCGCAGAAGCCTGTACTCACTCCAATCGAATGGTTTGTAGATCTTGGTCCCTTACAGAAGTGTTCTGAATTCCAAACTTCAAACACAGCCTGAAATAGAAGTAAAAAAACTAAAGAAACTGTAATATTCCATGTTGCCACTATTGATAGCGAACACTGTAGGCTGCTAAATAGATTTCTTCAGAAACGCATGACCAGTATGAACCCGTTGTTATTGAGTAATTAACACAACTTCCTGTTTCCGATGAAATCAACCATCGTACGAACATAGTTTAGCAAAGTCAAAAAGCCTTGGAATTTAACATCCCATATGCCTTAAGATAAGACTTGTGGAGTTTGAAGATGAACAAATACAATCTCTCGGAGGAATTCTTCAGAGCATGACATGAGCAAAGGGGCCCCTTTTGCAAAATAACCGACTTCCGGTCGATACTTGGAACCGCGATCCATATCACTTATATTTAAGTCTTGGATACACGTGTGACGAATTGCATTCACATACGGCAAACTGTTAGCACACCGTAAGCTAAAGTCCATTCGGTGGCGCTGTTTTTCACTTTTCAAACCCCAGTCTGACGTATGTGTCACCAGTTCTGACATGTGCTAACTTTTGAGCATGTTCAGACCACCACAAATGGGTCGAAAGCCGAAAAAAATAATTCCCTGAGCAACTACAAAAGGGTTCTTCAGAGCTCGAGTCATAATAAACACTTGAAATCTATCCGTCTGTGTGGAACGAATGTATACAAGTTTCACGTTTTTAATGGAATTACTGAAATAAATCAACCTTTTCAAGATTCTCTGGCGATATAACCAGCACCTGTATAGAGATCCATACAAAGGCTGTCACATCCAAAAGTAGACGCATCATACAGACGGTTTTCGACCTTTTAATGGGTTCTTTAAGCGTCTCCGGTTGAAAAGATGCCACACAATACAGTCTCGTCCATTAGTTTGTACCTTTTCAGCCTCATCCCTTCAAAGCCGCTCTTCTTTTGTGCTCGTGTCGCTGTCTGTTCTCCAGAAGCTCATTAAATGCTCCTTATGTTTGTTTACCTGACATTTAATGTCGGTTTTTAATACGAGATCAATGACCGCCTTTTAGTCACAGACTCCAAAAATCCTGTCTGTTCTTCTAAAAGTGTTAATGGAGGCTTTTATAAAGAGTGATGATGAGAAAGCGGCTCTTACTCATCTCTTTCTTGAGGATTGAGCAGAGAGATCTCGCGAGGTTTCTGATTAGTGAGATGACGAGCCAGCAATGAAACTGACGTTAGTATTATATGAACTCCTGTTTGTTTATCACGTAGCATCAGATCGTTGAATCTTCTCCATCCCTGAAATCTGATGATTGAGGGATGCTCTGTAAGGTTTCCAGAGGATGTTCCTCAGATCCAACCAGGGATCCCTCCGAACTGGGAGAATTCTCTTTAGGTTACTATGGAACCAGCTCTCAGAACAAACACTTTAGACACATTTAAATCCAAGCTAAAAAGGGTTATGCAAAAGTTTGTGCACCCCTACAATAAATCAGCGGTGTCTGGATGAGAACTTTCAGTGGAATATATCATAGTGAGATACAGAAGTGAGATACAGTTTAAAAGATTAACGGAATGGAGGTTATTAACAGAGCATGTGCATGAATTTATGCGCCCCAAACGGCAAACTAACTCAATACTTGGTGCGACCTCTAAACACTATCTTTAGCTTCCAGTTAGAGTCTGGATTCTGGCACTGAAGGTTTTGGACTGTCATGGTTTCTGAGCTTCACAGTAAAAATCAAATGTTTACACTATTCCCGGCTGTTAGTCGCCTTGTGAAGGTGAAGTGAGAAGCGTTTCAGTTGCAAACCCTTCTGTACAACTAATGATCTCCTTTATTTCATTACACAAGCGCCCTTTCCTCGGATGAGAAGATTAAGCTCCTGCTGCACCACTGACCTGCTTCAGCTTCCTTCAGCCCGAGCCGCTGCTGCACTTCAGATCGACGGAGCAGCGTTTCATCTCTCTGTTCATTAATCTGTAAAGGGCCTCAATTATGTATTTTTGAAAGTACCTTTCCTGCAGCTCTCATAGCACCTCCTCCAGCTTGAGGAGCATCCAGTCCTGGTACTGTCTCTAAAGGGTTGCAACACCTAGAACACTTTTATGATTTTAGCATGTACACGTTGTCTGCAGAACGCAGTAATGTGTAGCATTTTCTTCATTTTAAACAATGAAATGGTTAGGTTTGGGCACTTCCTGTTGTAAAAGAGTCACATGGTTCAGTTAATATTCCAGACAAACGTTATAATTATGCACGATATTATACTTTACTTTTGTACGTGAAACACTGGTTGGTTTTGGAGAAAGAAATGAGTCTCAAAACTAACAATTTCTACATTTCAGAGACTTCAGCGTAGGAGCACAGAACCCTGCAGTGTTCTGCATCTTCCAAATTCAGCGGATCTTAAGCTTTCTCTGCAGTTTTCCTGCTGTAAATATCTGATCAGTTTATTGAACTTCAATCAGTGGATCGTTTAGTCATTTTAACAGCTTTTTAACTAGTTCTGTGCATTTTTAGCTAGACCCCCCCCCCCCCCCTTAATAAATAAAATTAAAAATAAGAACTAGGGATGCACCGAAATGAAAATTCTGGGCCGAAAACGAAACCGAAAATTTTAAATGCACTTGGCCGAAAACCGATCCTGAAAATGGCTTCATTAAAAAACATGTTTAAAATATTTTCATTTTGTTTGTATTAAAAAAACTACAAATTAATTAAGCAATCAAACTTTTACTGATAATAACCAACAGTAAAGAGGCTGTTGAACAAAATTTACAAAGTACGGGAACCCCACAAAATGTGCTCTGAACTTCATGAAAGTCACAGCGAATTTCAAATTCAATGACAAAGAAAACTTTTATGTAAATTCAATTTAAAGGTTCGAACCCTAACAAAATTAAGAAATGTTTTCAAATATTTGGACAAAAAAAATTCTAAATTTCAAGGCAAGCTCCTGCAGTAGGTTTTTTGAGAGTAAACAGAAATGAACAGAGTTGAGCAGACTCAGAGTTCAGAAAACATCCAGCCAAACAACGACAAGTCACAGATATAACGGTCACCTTTTCTTAGATTTGTTATTAGAGTACCACTTTAAAATCATGACAATGAAAATATAGTGAAAATATATTTTTTAAATCATTTTTTTCGTATAAGTAAGTATTATGAAACTCAGTGAAATAAACTGAAGCATTTTCTAATGAAAAGAAAAAAAAAATCACTGAATGCAGATCTGTGATTTGTTTCTTTATTTGAAGCAATCGAGAGACTACTTACACACGTGAAAGATCACTGTACAAAACACAAACCCAGGACAGAAGTGAACAAGCGGAGGCTTCTGTACAATAGGAAACATCTGAAACCAGAACATCGAGAGGAGGTCTGTCTGATCTGGAATCTGACCGTCTCGGCTCCAACCGCGTAACGAAAGAATCCGCTTTGAGGTCATTGATTTACTCTGTAAGGAAACTGCACAAGCTGCATCTCAGAACATTCTGTGACTCTCATCAAGAGCAGAGCGGTGCATGTGCGACAGGAAGTGAAAGATGATCAGATGATGATCTTTTTAATCAAACGATTGAAGAACTGACAAACAGTGAAATGCTATGTTCACGACAGTTAATAATAACACGTTATTGAGCCGGAGCTAAACATGGCATACAATAATCCCTGGTCAGCGGCGTTGTGTTTATTTAATTTAACATCATTGCATTTATTTTAATTAGATATCCACAAATTCACTTGGTCCATGTCAAATACATGGAAAGGTGTGTTCACACAGAATAAATTAAATCTGAGGATTTCCAGATAGTTTTGAAACTTTCACTAAAATATTCTGACCCAAAGTATGGCAACTATTGTTTTAGACTTTCAACTCTTGATCTCCAACACAGAAATTCCAAAATATGAGTTGGCCTCGAAACAGGAATAAAATGTATAAATAAATGAAATACTCTGAGTTGGCTTCTAACACAGTTGGCCTCAAACTTAAATGTCCTAAAACATAGTTTGAATATTAGTTTGGCCTCCAAAATAATATGATTCCAGCAATCACTGATTTAGTGTGAGCTTATAAAATTATAAAATGTGAGTTGGACTAAAAAAACAAAAGATATTAATAATAAAAATAATAATAACAATACAAAAAAAACTGAGTTCATTACAGATTTAGGTTGGCCTCCAAAACACAGAAATGTGAATGTCTGAACACAATTCTATATTTGTTGGCTTCCGAAATCTAAAGATTTGAGTTGGCCTCTTAAACACTGAACTGGTCATGTTCACACATAAAAAAAAATGAGGAAAAATATCAATTGGCTTTGAAAACACAAATAAAACAAGACATTTTGAGTGTTCTAACAACAAACAAAAAAAGAATAAAAAATCTGAGCTGTACTCCAAAACAAAAATTTGAGATGTGATTGTAAAATTATAAAGCATGAGTGGCCTCTAAAAAAAAAAAGGAATATATATATATAAATCTAATTTGGAAACACATGAATTGTTTTGTATATTTTTTTTTGGTTTGAACTGAATCTTAAATCTTAGAAAGACCGTCACCTATTAACCTGAAATGCCTCGTCTTTCATTTGAAAGTCCCTTTAAAAAAAAAAAAAAGAGTCTGAAAACAGCAGAAAGAATGCGACCGAGAGCGAGAAACGATGAGAAGCTGAGGTAGAAACACAGAGTGAGTAAACCAGAACACTGAAATACTGAAGGAAGATCCTGCTACAAGAGTCCGGCTGATAGAAGAACTTCCACTGGAGTCACATCACCAACATTTTCCCTTGATCTGAAACCTGGGAGAACTCTTAAAGAGACGCTATGCCACCAATAAACAACTCTTCCAGTCAGATCATCAGAGTTTCCTGCTGAACTTCAATGTTTTCATATTTAATCTTTCGAATGTCTTCAAAGAAAGAAAGAAGTGTTCACCGAGAGCCTTCTCACACCACGATTGAAGAGATCTCGTTCTCGTGCATCGGATGCATCATGATAAACGATTGGAATCCCCTTGAAACCCCGTGTCGCGGGGTCAGCCAGACTCAACACGTCAAACCCTAGATACAAGCAGAGATCAAGGTAGAGAGACCAGAAAAGAAGAGCGGTGGAACTGATCGAGTGACATCGCACACGAAACCTCTACTGCAAAAGATTTACATTTTACTCTACATTTTTCAAGTGTAACTTCAGAACAAACTGACACACGGTTGTCTTGAAATGCCGAGCTTTTCGCGTTGTATTGGAGCGTACACACCATTTCAAACACACCTTAGGAAACGACGAGCGAAACACACGCAGGAGTTTCAATTCTTCTGTACTCCTCACTTCTCACGATGTGAGGTGTGTGCGGTGTGTGCTCAGCTCCTTCAGGCCATTTCTTCAACTCTATTCAAACTCCCAGAATAACATTTGTGTGACGTCAGCGTGATTCCATCTTCAAATCACTGGTTAACACGGTTCGAATACATGGAGAGGTTGCATTAATTATTAATCACATCTAATAATCATCATTTTTAAGCACGTTTGCACATGAAAAAAAAATTTCTCTTGACGGTTGGATCAGAGGCGTCAAAACACAAAAAGCAGCAGAAAATAAAGTTCCTTTCTTTAGATAAAATACTCTTTTAAAAAAGCTGCTCAACATTCTCAGGGCCATCATCTGTTGCTATCAGCCCAGTCAAGTGCCTCCTCCTCCGCTAACCGGAAGCCCTGATATCGGAACAACTCGGAGACAAAAAAAAAAAGCTTTTATTGATATCAGCTCGGGGAGCTCTGTCTTTAGTTCTTATACAAACGTATGCTCCACCCTGCCACTCATTGTAGGGAAAAAAAAGTCTTTTTCAAACTCTCACCCTTTGGAAGAGCCATTCAGTGAATTTTGATCCAAGCCACTAGGGGCAGTAGGGAACCCCATAAACACTTGATCCTGCAGAGTAGGTCGATAATGACGCCAAACCCATTTCTGTTTATTGGATCTGCTTCATGCAATGAATGCATTTTGGTCATTTCGTTTATTTTTTTGATCATACGTGAATCAAAGATTCTTATTTTTGGACCGTAAAATAAACTTTAATTCTTTACGTTTGGTGGCAAGTGCCCCTAGTGGCCAGGATGAACTGAGGTCTCCTACAGCTATACTTGGGTTTACACTTGAGTTGTCTCTATTACTATTCAGAACTATCGACCAATCAGAGGAGAGAACAATTGTTGCTGACAATTCAATGCTCTAGAGTGACATACAACTGTAATTAAAACCCACAGTGATTCCATTAAAAGTGAGAGCTTCCTAGAGAATTTAAAATCAAATCTTGGGAAGATATGTCTATAAAACTGTGAAAAATGCTCACGATTAATTGAGCAGCTCTGAAACGCAGGGAAATGTAGAAGCCACTTTCTTAAAAACGTGAGAACAGGTCATTCCTGAGATTCAGTAACATTTCAGGATTCATTTATCACCGTATGTGAATGTTTTAAGACAAGAGAAGTTCCGCCTACATGACGGGGTTAAGGTGTCCGCTTTAAAGTGCCACTGCTGTTGTTTGGTGTACAAGAGAGCAATCAAATAAGTGCTGTAGTTGCTTTTGATTATGAATTTATTTAAAAAGTTACTCCTACACAAGCATTACTGAGCTTGCGATCCTTAATAAAACATAAAACTATATATTTATAGAAAATTTGTGGATTTTGGCTTGAGTTCAATAAATAAATAAAAGTATTTCTTAATTTTTAAGAGAAATGAGTAAAATATTTACAAAAAGTACATTATTAGTAAAATGTTTGCATAATGTTTTAGGGGGAGGAAATGTTTCTGACTCCCTGGAATGACCGCTGTGTGTTAAACAAGCTTCACTTTGTGTGATTTACCAACAAATTAACAATAAAAAAAGATAAAAAGATTTTTTATAAACTTAAGGCACAACGGTGACTTCCGTTCAAACAAGTGCTTTCTGTTGGGGTCGAAAGGTGTCGAAGCAGTGGCGCGTCGTCCCCGTTTGTTCACATTATTAAGTTCACAGTGTGTGCGTCTTCATGCTTCATCGTTGTCCACGATCTCAAACACATTCAACGAATCAGGGAGCAGTTTCATCGACATGCTGCTATGTACACACAGATACTGACACGTAGAGATTCAGCGAGAGGTCACCAGGAAGTGATGTCATCTGAGCGGGAAAACTTGCCGTGTGTTTCAGGAACTTCAAAGAATTGTAAAAATACCTGCATAGATTTCAATGTGAAGAGTCTTTAATAACGATTTTGTTTGCGCTTTCAGAAAGCGTTCACAGTTCCAGGATTCGCTGAGTTGCTGTCCCTTTTTTATTGACAAAGCAATAAAGCACAACCTGGAGAGAGAGAGAGAGGGGGGGGGGACAAGGGTTACTCACAACCTTTCACCTCGTCTGATCGAAGTCTACAAGATTCTGATGGTATGATAACGTGTATGGTGCATTCTGATGGTATGATGCGTCTTGCAGTTCCATCGGTCCGGAAACACAGCTAAACTGAGGATCCTGGAGCTGCTGAGCGACCATCGTCTAGGAACTGAAGTGCATTTGGTTCTTGGAGCGACGGTGCTTCTAGTCACATCTTTTTTTTACTAGGAGACAAGTGTCCTTTAATCACATTTTAAATGACGGACTACAACACAAGCTCTCTCCATCACAGAGTAAAAAAAGATGACTTACGTTAGCACTGCCCCCTATTGGATGGATGATGATATTAAATGCTCTGATATATTTTAACTTTGACCTTTTTAAATCACATTTTCTTTCGACGATGATCATATGAATAGTTTAAACGATGTGGTTGAAATTAGTGTTTATAATATTGTGATCGTTACACCCGTGTGGAAGAAGCGGCAGTTAATTACGTAGAAGTGAAGAGAGAGAGAAGCCTGGTTATTGTGAATCGAAAGGTGTTTATTTCTCTGTTTTTCATGTTAAGAAACCTACAGCACACGACTGGAGCAGACGCAGACAAGGAACAAAATGTACTGGAAGTGAGGCCAAAGACACGCCAGAGCCCCGAGAGGGCGGAGCAGGCGCCTGTGTGTGTCAGTGCAGGCATTAGAGTGTATGCATTTTACTTCTCTTATGTAAAAAGTGCACGAGCGACATCTGTGAGCATCTACTGCCCAAACAAGAAGAGAGCGCTCCCACCCTCTCGTTCCCCCAGGAGCAGCATACACTCCCCGTCTTCCACTCAAGCCTTGTTCTGTCGGATGGCTGCATCCATTCAGGCCGTCTCGAGAGGAGGGGTCATGCTCTGGTGTGTTGCATAACTGCTCTATATGCTCGCTGAAAGAAGCAGGCCATAAACCTCTGACGCAAGAGCTCCAGGAGCCACGCCGCGCTGCAGACACGGAGCGTTTGGAATGCTTTTAAACGTGTTTAGATCCAAAGCGAGGGGTACAATGTCTGTACAGTGTTTGCAACAATGTTTTCCAATCTTAATGACTCGAAAGACTCGTTAGATTCTGTATTTCAAGCTTCCAGAAACAACTTCCTTTCTTTTGAATAAAAATGGCGGAAGCAGTCCCTTTGAACTGTGTTATACATGGAGTGATGCAGCGGAATCTTGTCCAGAGACCTCTTGTGACAAAATGCCTCGTGGTAAATCTGGTGTCCTCAAAAAAAAAGTAAAAAAATAAAATTAATGAAATTTGTGTGTCAACAAATCCCGTAATTGATTAGTTGGTCTGCTCACATCATTGAGGAGCGCGAACACAAGATGCACAACTACACAAAGATTCCCAGCCGCTCAGAGGTTACAGAAGCGTCTGCAGGAAAAAGCATTTTACGGAGACGATGACCTGCATGTGATGCACGACGGGGCTTTCCTGGCATGGTAGAACCAGTCATGTGCCGGACAGTCGCGCTACATCTGTTCACTTGAAACTCGCCAGAATTACATTTTTTCTATAAAGTCCACTATAAAGTGAACTTCTTACCTAGTGAATCTGTTTTCAAACATAATCTTATTGTGGTTTTACTCACGTTTAGATCAATTTATCATCGAAAATGACAGTATTTTAGACGCTTATATCTTAAAAACTGTTGTTAATTACAACAATTGTTTTGCTTTCTATTTATATTTGCATATTCATTTGGGTAAGTTCTACTGTTCAAAAACAAACTTTGTTGTTGGGAATTGTGTGCTGATTATTTATGAGGATCACCAGCCTCGCAGAACTCCGGTCAGAGAGTGGGAGTCAATCGGAAGAGCGTTTTTTCGAGAATAACGAGCACGAGCAGCACGAGAGCTTGCACTGCAGTACGCTCTTTCCGTGAATACTTGCGCTGACTCTGTAGTGCGTACCGTACATACATGCTGGCGCTACGCAAATAGCGTAAGCACTAAAAGCAGGTTGCAAAGGACGGGCTTCAAAAGATATAATTCACAACATTAAAGGTTTACAATGTCAAAATTAAAGATCACTGAACTCTATTTGTGGCATTTTGCATTGTTTAAAGTGATCCGTTCACCCCACACTGTCCATCCGACGGTTGGATGGATTTCATTCAGTCACAAACAGATATTTATAAGTGGAAATATTAACTGATAGAACATAATATATCTGCTGCTGTGTGGTGTGGCCTCCTCAGGACTCAAGAGTTTTATTAAAAGCTGCAGCTCCAACAATCCTTTTCATTTCCTTTGGCTTGTGGTGGAATCATTGTAAGAATGCAGTGACTGCAGGTTGCGTAACCTCTGGTTCCATCTAGTTTGGTGTGTTCCAGAAATATACGGTAGGTTATTTCAGATAATCTCTATTACAACATAAACGTTTGTTTATAAATCAGATACAAGTTCATTTTAAGTGAACAATTTAAACGTAGTCAGAATTAATTTAAAGAAACCTCATTTACAGAGAGCTTTCAGTTTTATTTCAGAGGAATTAAAAAAAAAACCCAGCAACAACAACATCCTTCAAAGACATCTTCAAAAACAGGAAGCTACATTTGTACTAAACTCCTAGTCTACATTTTGGACTATTTGAAAAAGAAAATTGTCCAAATGTTGAGAGAACTCAATAGCGCCCCATTGGGATTGTGCATTGAATATTGATTTTTACGTTTGTAAAGAATTTTGGAAACTACACAAAAAAGTTACAAGCCGTTCTACTGAAGCAGATTTATCAATGCGAATTTAAATCTCCAAATTTGGGGGAGATTGTTCCAAACCATTCTTTATGTAGTGAGATCACTAGCACCCCACCACCAGTCGGGGACGACTTTTTCTGTTTTTTAGGCAATGTTTGCTTTGATTTCAGTTGTTCATTTATTGATGTTTAGTAAAAGGTCATAGAGAGTAGATAGTGTGCGTTTCCTTAAATTAATTTAATAATCAAGCAATGTACCCTTCATAGAGACATTTCTCACTTGTAATATGTAATATTACAGTAATATTTTATAAATAAATAATAACACTTGTAATCAAGCTAAAGTCACACTGCACTGAAGCCTCTCTTTCATTCTATAAATGGCAGAGGCGTGAAATCACTTGAACAATGCACACATCAACTCCTAACTCTACCATTACGTTCACAAAAGCCTGTGTTGTGGTGAATTATTGATGGTAATATTTTACGATGTGGTTGGGAGCGTGTGATTATGAAACCTGAAGTGATCGCCTGTGGCAGCGTGTGCTGAGGTGGGTATAAAGAATCAGTTGGTGTTAATCAGTAGCTCTGCTTCCCCAGGATTCCGGGTGTGGTGGTTAAAATAAATAAAGCAAATGAAATATGGGCAGGACTTGGCAACAGTGTACGGTACACACTGCCCTCGAGGGCAAATACCGTAGGGGTGTTTGATTAGAGAAACACAAAGCAGAAGAACGAGAGAGTCAAGCTCTTTAAAGACACAGAGAGTCCCAAATATTACTGCAGCACTGAGCGAACAGACCCCTGCTTCTGAACAACTCAAACAGGGTTTATTTTTGGAGAAAAATAAATATTGTTTTGTACTTTGGCACTTTGGTACGACGCGTGAGTTGGTAAACACGATTAAAACAAGCTGAAGGTGTTAGATCATAACGATTATAATGAGTGATTCACTCTAAAGCGGCTCTGAATGTTATGCAACATATGCTTAGACTAATCTCGAGCCACAACCTGCTGCTTCGACAGGTCACAGCGTCCATCAAACCAGGCGATCAGAGGGGTCAATACATTCAAGCCTGTATCCTGAATGCACGGCGGGGCAATTCACATGGGAGTAATGTCATGGCTCAATATTTCTTAGAAGAATGGCGATACTCGGTATACATGAACAACGCTGTGTTGTTGAAGTGTTTGGAAGCGCATCAGACCCTTTTTGCACTAGGAGATAGGAGCGCCAGGACCCGGAAGCGCAGCTCGACATCAAACTTAACAAGTGGATAATCGAGCAGAACTGTTTGTGGTTCTTTATATCTCGAATTTGAATTCGCATCTCGAAGCTAAAAATTTCCCGCGAGACCTTTCGTATCTCGAACATTTCGTAACTCGAAGCATTCGTATCTCGGGGTACCACTGTATAATTATATCAATTTCAATCTCTGCATTTTCTAGCCCAGGCTTATTCCAGAAAAGATTACGGAAAACTTCATAACTACTCCCCAGTTACCCACCTATTGGTTACTGATTTGCATATTCATGACGTGTTTACAAAGTTACTATGCGAGGGGGATTAGATTAATTACAAGCACCTTCAATACTGAGCTATCAATGTTTAATAAAGCAACATTTATAGACGCTGTAGTGGCGTTTGGAGGAAACGTTACACAACCGTACCTCAATGAGCCAGAATCTGATCCCGAATCAGATGCAAACGCACCTTCACCATCTGGGCATCTGGAGCTTTAATCCCGAACGTTTTCTCATTATCTTTGAATAATTTAGCTCCAGAAGAATTAATAAATACACTAGAACTGTAGATTAACGAGCCACTAAAGAAATGACTTTATTACACAGAGAGAAGGATTCCATGGAGCGTCTGTTTTTACTGGCTGATCTGATCTGAAGTGTTTGAAGTGTCTGGATTGAGCCAGAAACAGTTTGAGAGAGAAACGGTGGATATTCAGCTCACGTTTCCAGAAAGTAATTAATTTTTAACAGAAATTAATTTTTGATAAACGAGTTGTGACCGTTGGTTGATTCCTCCACGTAATGCACTTTAACATACGTTTAATAAACAATTCCATCATCAGTGAAATAAGGCCTTGTTTTAATTTCTGAGTAAAAACATTCAAGATATTATAACAAAAAGAAATAATTCAACAAATTGAGGCTGGCACCAACTGGGATTCAAACTATTGACACAAATGTAATCGCGTCATGACATGTTCTTACAGGTGGCGCCAAATATACTCAGTCCCCTTGAATCTGTTATTATTCGAGGCATATCGACACTTTTTTAGTTGCTGACTAGGGTCTGGCTAAAACTAATGTTTTCAGCACTTCACTTCATAGGGTGGAAAAATCAGGCCATTCATGTCCAGCCTTGACGTAAACAGCTGACTGACCAATGGCTTGAATGAAACCTTTTTTTTTTTTTTTTTTACAATTTTGTTTGGATTTTTAATTCAACCAACTCTTATAAATCATTATAAAGGCCACTAAAAGGCTCAACATGTCATGACTCTTTGATCTAATTTTAAATAATGTAGACCTACTTTATGCATGGTAAACAATCAGTGGAAATTTTTCTATTTAGCAGGGATTTTGTAGCAAATCTGTAGGTAAAATTTGCCCTCCTCATGTTCAAATCATTAAACAATTCAAGACAGTATTGCGCAAAAGAGTTGATCCTGGATGTAGTCACTAGCGTTCTTCACATAAGGCTTTAATGGTATGGACTAATTTCTGTAAAGAAAAGAAGATTGATCTCACCTGAAAAATTCACATACTGGTTTTCATCCAACATCTTCATCTTACGCCGCACATGTGACCTGGTCCATTCTCTGCTCGAGCTGAAGGGCGTCCGGCCGGTCCTCCGGGTTCACCGCTAGCATATCCTTCAGAAGTCTCTTCACGCCCTCCGACATGATGCTGCGGGTTTTCTGCGGGATATGCAAAACCATTTTCGGGTTTTCCAACAAGGCTTCGCCGACGGGAACTATTTCAGTCCCTTGTCGAATATAGGTGCCAAGGAGCTCCCGCTTGGATTCGGCATCGATAAACGTGATGCGCTCAATCATCGCCCAAATAATGATGCCGAGCGCAAAAATGTCTGCTTTGGCAGTATAGTGTCCTTCCCACACCTCGGGGGCCATGTAAAAATCCGACCCGCAGGCTGACGACAACCAGAACTTGTTAACGTTCACAATATTCTTGTTGACGTGATCATCTCCTGAGTGTTCAAACTTGTTCAGACCTGCACAGACTTTACTTAGGCCGAAATCCGCCACCTTGATGACAGGGTTGCCAGATTGGTGGGAGATGAGGATGTTGTCTGGTTTGAGGTCGCGGTGGACAATGTTGTTCTTGTGGAGGAAGGCGACGGCACTGGTTAGCTGCTTCATGAAGCTACGGTTAGTCCGGGGATCAGGCCGTCTAGAGAGGATGTACTGGTTTAAATCTCCGCCGTCGCAGAACTCCATCACAAACCACAGGTAACACGGCTCCTCAGGGTAACCCATGATTCGCTCGCCTAGAGAAGCGAGGAGATAAGGATTTATTTTGACATCATTAGGAAAACATATTGCGGGAAACAAAAATAGAGTTACGAAAACACTTTGGGACCCATCGAACAAAGTAAAAATCAACTACACGAGACTGAAAAATAAGAAGAACTTTAATAAGCTACACAGAAACAAGCTCTCACTAAGAGAACAAGCCAAACAGCGTGATCGGAGTGCACAAATGTTGACGCTGCCCCCTAGCGGCTGAAATATATATGATCTAATAAAGATATAACTAGGACCCGTAGTTCTTATACTAATTTTAAAGAGAGGCTTGAGAATTAATCGATTCACCTATTGACAAACCATAGCAACCAATAACTGACTACATAAAAGATGCAAATGTTATTTATAAAATTCCTGTTTTAATTTGGTAACAAAGTTGGTACTGTGAACCATGGAATTTCACGAGTATTTGTTATGAATAATGCATTTTTTGGCACTGTGACAACTTCAGTCTCTGGTGATAACAATTGTTAACAGTGGGAGCACGATAAAACCGCTTATTTAATCCCATAAATGTTTCTCTTCTTCATTTGTGTAAATAAGCGATGAGTTAGAAGTGTAAATCATCTCAATGCATTGGGTTGTTTTGATTCATCTGCAGCTTCCACATCAAGAAACGGATCCGCCATTTGACTTGGTCTTTGTAAACAAAGCAGTGATACCAAGCAGAGTACAACGACAATGACATCCAGGAAAGCCTAGTTTTCCTCTATTGCGACTTACAGAAAGAAATGTTCCTGTTTGGTCACAGAACAGACAAGCCTGTGTTTTTACAACTGCAATGGTGAATACCCATTTTAAAAATTAATAGGTAGAGTATTATTTTTTTTACGTTTTCTTGTGGATGCTTTTTTTTTATACAAGCAATGCTGATGCAATGTTTTGTATACCGTTTGGGAAAACCGTTTTCAGTCAAACCCATGATGCGTTCACATAGAAATGTAAAAGAATTGTCGCAAAAATGTATAAAGAAGTTCCTGGAAGGCTGCTCTTGAAGCTAGAGTGGTGTGTATACTGAAGCAGGGCTGGATCCAAAATTTAAGGTAACCATTCAAACATTCCTGAATTACGGCGTCATGCCAAAGGAAAGGTGTCTGCTTTTATCAACTGGCCACAAGAAGAAAATCTTTGTAATTTTTGGGGAAGATCATCAATCTTTCAGTTCAACTTTCACTATCAATTTTCCCCAGCTCTCTTTGATAAACTGTAAAGGGGATGCATTGTTCTCAAGGGTGCGAGTTATGGTAATGCATTCCTGAGCAATTTCTGCTGAGTCAGACAAAACTGTATTGAAATCTGATCATCTCTCGTCTCAGATCCACGAACAAGGGCTTTGTTTGGTTAACCCCAATCATATTCAAACTACGGCAGCTTTACTGTTCAAACCAAAGCCTTAAACAGAGAGCCAGGGCTAAAGTGTTGCTTTAGCTAACCCAGACAGGCTACATAAACACCGAGCAGACTTTAGCTGAGCACAGATTTCCGTTCAGCAGCACATTTGGAGAGTTTCCAGAGGCTAAGCGCTGATAATCTGGTTTTGGGTTGTGATAGCTAACCTGGCTTAAACCGAGGAAACAAGAGCGGGATGTGCATCGAGAACAGGTGCATTGTGACCCGTGAAGCGCACCAGGACAAACATACAAAGATAACGGTGGTGTGGTGCCTTTTAAAGTAGAAAACTGAAACCTAAAATATAGAAACTGAACGTTTGGGAATTTCACACCTAATGCTCTCAACAGGAATGATAAGAACTTTCTCTAGCATCCTAATGGGTTTGACGGCAGATCTGTAGCAGGGTGCGCTATAGAGCGCTTCTCTTATGCGGAGTCGATTTTCAGAGTCATCATGTCACAGAACCCTTCACACTGCCTGGAGCAGCATTCAGTCTAGGGGTGGGCGATATCTCGATATTTAAAATATATCGAGATATTTTTTAAACTCGATATGAATTCTGGCATATCGTATATATCGATATAATGTCTTATTTTTAATTTTCGCCACTTTGCTTGTGTGCCTTCTCTGTGCTGCGCTCGTCCGCGCCTCCTTGCTTTTGTTCCCCCTCCCCTCCTGTCGTCTCATTCAACATGGCGGCGCCCGCAACTAGCCCGGTGGCTACTTGTTGCAAAAAAAGAACAGCTGGCTCCACTATGTGGAAATACTTCGGTTTTAAGTCGTCAGACGAACAACAGACAGATGTCTACTGCCGTGAAAGTTTCTGCCAACCAAAGCGCAACTAATCTCCACAATTCTATAACGCGGAGTGTAGAATATGAAAGACGCGAGGTGGTGTAGCATCACAGAGTTCATGGCATTTCGCAAAGCGGTGGACATGGCACCCATATCCGTCGTTGAACAACGTGGCTTTAAACGTATGCTAAAAACACTTGATCCCAGTCAGATACAGTTTACCGAGTCGGCATTACTTTTCGAGACAGGAACTCCCGCGACTGTACACTACAGAGAGAGCGCGGCTTGCTGCTGAATTGGAAAAGGTTACTTACATTCTTACAACAGAGGTCCTGCAAAGATGAGCTTGAGTTGAGTTGTTTTATTTTTGAATGAAAAGAAGGCAATGTGTATTATTTTACAGTTAAATTATTATTTATGTTATCAGGGATTTTGTTTATATCCTAAATGTTACAGGAGCACTTTGTCCCTATTCACTGCCTGTTTTTTAGTTGTTTTATTTTTGAAAGAAAAGGCAATATGTATTTCTTTATTGTTTTATAATATGTATACAAGGATTTCTGAAAGAAAATTTGCAGAAGCACCTCTGAGCGTCAATAAAAAACGACTTTGAAATTTGTAATATTTGTTTTTGCAGTAGTTTTTTTTTTTTGGGGGGGGGGGGGTTAAATCCTGTCGATATCGAGATATATCGTATATCGAGATATAGCAAAATATATCGAGATATATTTTTTGCTTCATATCGCCCAGCCCTAATTCAGTCGTTGCTCGATCTAAACGGAATGATAGTTCAGCTGCAGGGTATTTCACACTGCACGACTGTAGAAAGAATCACAGCCGAGTTTTACCCGTGTCCGGAAACTATGTCTTGCAACAAAACACTCGCGAGAAGGGACTTGGAAACACGTCACATGCGCAAGACCAAAGCACAGAAATGGAAATGTTATTTAAAAAAAAGGATTAAGATTTCATTTATTGGGTTCAAAACGAAAGAGAAGAGGCCCTTTTTGAAAAAGACAACTGTTGAAATTGCTGTCTATGACCACAACACATCTGACCAATCACACTGCAGCTGGTTGTGACATCCCTTTGATTTGCTTTGTTGCCGTCAACACAGTTGTATGACAACGAAAGGACACAATTGAACAATAATGTGATGACTACTACACTGTGAAAATAAATAGCATATAATTCCCCAAAATAATATTTTAAAGCATGTCAGATAACCCAGACCTCATCCGTGAAGCATTGTGAATTCTGGGAATATTTGTTGTCTGTAATATCAGCGGATTAGTTTTTCCACAGCAGAAGGGCCATTAAAATGGTGACGCTTACATAACACCCTGCACAGCACCAACAGATCCGGCAACTGCTGAGCTCCGAAACAACACACTTAATACTGGAAAATACTCACGTATCACACTTGGAACGAGTGTAGTTTAGAAGGTACTTAAAAATATAGCAAAGTTCACACAGTGAATGAAAAGCAAGTGCTTTGTCAACAATAGGAGGATCTCATTGCTAAGCTAAATATTGGTTCATTCATATTTAAGATCATATTTAAGCTTTTAAAAATAAATTAATTCAGTTAAAACGTCTCTTTTGTGCTAAAACCAGCATTCGGTTCACACAGCATGCACACAAGCTGACTGGCACTGAAGGGGTTAAGGCATGATGGGTACATGATGTTCCTGGCTCAGAGGCTGGCTTCCTATTTTGCACCTTCATGCATTTTGGTGAACAATAAATCCATGATTTTAAAGCATGAGCATTCGATGTTTATGCACATGAAATTACTGTATGACACAGTTGTTATTTATGAATTAAACAAAGTTAAAACAAACTTGTTTCACACTAAGTTTGACCTACTTTGGTTGACTGTGCTTATATCACGAACAAGTGAGAGATGATCGCACGCGCATGCGCCAATACGAAGATAGAAATATTACATTTGGAACTTTATGAAACTGTCTCCTTTGCATATTATCTGGATCGAAATGAATATAACACTAGCCATGGAGGCATAATTCAATTATAGATATTAAAGCGTATGAATAATCCTGTGGCGAGTTGACAGAAACGAAAAAAGTGTTTAAATGAAAAAAAAAAACTCTACCCACAGTATCATCGGAAGCTTTGTTCACATATAATTGCACTTCTTTTACAATAATAGCTTTGTCAAACAGTTTACGCTATACATATAACATATCATCTGCAAACTTGTGAAAGTGCACCAGGGAGAAAGGCCAGGCTCCGTGAATTTCACCTTTCAGAGAGGTCTCCACCAATCTCAAATACTGCTTGTTTCGCTTGTTCCCGTGGCTCATCTTCTGCGCCATGCCTTTCCTCTGCAGGACACACTCCTCCAGCTGCACCACGTTCTCGTGCTTCTTCTCCAGGCTCGCCAAGGCCCAGAACTCCGCCAGCGCCAGCTCCACTTTCTCCGGAGCGTCGCAGCGGAGCTTCTTCACAGCCACACGGGCCCCGGAGCTCCGCCGGACGGCTTCATAAACCACGCCGTAGCTCCCTCGACCCACCTCCCGAATCAAACTATAACGAGGCGCGGAATACAGCATGGAAGTTTCGTTGGCGTTCTTGGGGAAGCCCATAGAAAAGCAGTCCTCTTCCTCCATGAGTTCGTCAACTTCGTCGTCATCGTTGTTTTCCAGCGGCAGCGGGCGGAGGATTTTGCTCACCTCCCGCCTCAAGCGCTCGATGGGCGGCTCGGGTCTCTTGCAGCCCCGCCGGAGGTTCGTTAGTCTCCTCTGTGTTGCTTTGCGAAGCTCCATAAGTTTATTGTCCCGTGTGTTAACATATGTTTCGGGGCAATAACCCTAAATTTCATAACGTCCCTCAAAGGCAAGTCGGATTTTGATTTTTGAGGAAATCGATAGGTTTGTTTTGATGGCGTTTTTGACACTTCCTCCGTGAACCGTCTCTAACTGACAAACAATAAAAACATCAACAAGAAGCAGCGGGGGCGTGGCCGATTGGACCAAACCATTCAGCTCAGGACGGGGGGTGACATCACGTAGATGTGTTTTGACATAAAAGCAGAGACTATTTCGCAATTAAATTGTTTTTAGACGCATTATTTTTGTCACATAATTACATAATAAAATACGCATGGTATTTGACCCCTTCTTAAAAAAAATAAGAATGATGATAGGGATTATGGTATTAATGTAAATTAATTATGTTGTGTAAATAAAACTTACAAAAAACTGTAAATTGAATTATTTGATCATGAGTTTTTTAACGTATGTGTCAGTTTTAATAACAATAATAATAATTATAATAATAATTAGAATAATGCATTTTATTTCAGGCGGCCTTCAAACACATTAAACACAATAAAAGAATAAAACAGCATAGTCCACAACAATAATACACATACCATAAAAGACAAGCAATACACTTTCTACCCAAAAAACATCAGAGCATTAGTGAAAACGGATGGGTATATGTACATATCAATATATTACTTTGATAATTTTATCATTAAAAAACTAATAAAATGCATTGTTGCTGTTTTGTTTGTTTGTTTGTTTCTTTTTTTCTTTTTTTACAAAAAGAGCCAAAATAAGAATGCCCAAATCTCACTCAGGTAAAAGTTAAAATAATTAAAACAAAAATAATCATTACAAAAGTTATCCAATAAAAACACTTGCCTAAAACTGTAAAATGATGTTTATATTTTAAAATTAAGATCTTACAATCGCCCCCGCACTTATCCACAAATATAATTTTGGGTATATTTAATTGATATACATTTTTGTATCAAATACTAATCAATAACTGCATTAGTAGTTTTGTTTAAACGGTTAAAGGGGGCATGAAAGAGCATTATTTCTTCAGAAAATGTCACTCAGAAACAGCGAACCCGTCATCCTCATGAATATGCAGATGAGGAAATACCATTTTTCCGTGGGGTGGGCACAAATGGCTTTGACTGATATGACGGTTAATTCACTGATAACAAATCAAGATTGTAATTAATCAAACAAAGTAAACAGCAGAATTTGTTGAAAATGTTTATCAGAAGAGGTGAAATCTCTTCGCTAAATCTCTCTGAGCTCCGTGTGTGTGAACAAACAGCCGCGGTATGGCAAGCCGTTTTATCATTTAAACATTTGACCTGACTATCCGTAAATACATTTTAAGATAGGAATAAATCTTTTGTGACTAGTACTAAATATATTTTGACTAGGCGTAAATACATTTAGAGATATCTCCAATTATATTCCGACTAGTCGAAACTCATTTGAAGACATCCGCAAACTATTTAGAGATATCTGTAAATCATTTACGACTAGTCATAAATGTATTTGGAGATATCTCTAAATCATTTATGACTAGTCATAAATGTATTTGGAGATATCTCTAAATCATTTACGACTAGTCATTATTCTCCATTGACTTCCATTGAAAATTAATTGCAGATATCTTCAATTGATTTGTGCCTAGTCACAAATGTATTTACAGATATCTCTAAATATATTTTCACTAGGCGTAAATACATTTAGAGATATCTATAATTATATTTTGACTAGTCAAAATTCATTTGAAGACATCCGCAAACTATTTGGAGATATCTCTAAATCATTTACGACTAGTCATAAATGTATTTGGAGATATCTACGATTATAATTTGACTAGTCACAAATTAATTAGAGATATCTCTAAATGAATTACGGCTAGGTAAAATATAATTGGAGATATCTCTGATTAATTTTATTTAAAGATATCTGCAAAACAGTTAGAGATATCTCTAAATAATTTGTGGCTAGTCAAATTATAATTGTAGATATCTACAAATACATTCATGACTAGTCGTAAATGATTTAGAGATATCTCCAAATAGTTTGCGGATGTCTTCAAATGAATTTTGACCAGTCAAAATATAATTATAGATATCTCTAAATGTATTTACGCCTAGTGAAAATATATTTAGAGATATCTGTAAATACATTTGTGACTAGGCACAAATCAATTGAAGATATCTGCAATTAATTTTCAATGGAAGTCAATGGAGAATAATGACTAGTCGTAAATGATTTAGAGATATCTCCAAATACATTTATGACTAGTCATAAATGATTTAGAGATATCTCCAAATACATTGATGACTAGTCGTAAATGATTTAGAGATATCTCTAAATAGTTTGCGGATGTCTTCAAATGAGTTTCGACTAGTCGGAATATAATTGGAGATATCTCTAAATGTATTTACGCCTAGTCAAAATATATTTAGTACTAGTCACAAAAGATTTATTCCTATCTTAAAATGTATTTACGGATAGTCAGGTCAAATGTTTAAATGATAAAACGGC